>JAWWML010026156.1:0-14387 GCA_035047165.1 Ormyrus rosae
TTTTAAGAAAATTTTTCAATTTTTCTTGATTTAAAAATAGTAAATCAAAAAAATTCCACTATTTCAGAGCTTTGGCCGTAAATGACATGAAAAACAAAGATTTTAAGTCCTGTTTCATGTCAATCCATCCAACGGTTCAAACTGGAGTTGACGTCAAAGGAAAAAATTTGAAATTGAAATCTCTCTGAAACAAATCGACCTACAGACTTCTATCTAGGCTCATTTGATTCAGAATTAGCTATATTTTTAATATATAGATAGTATAAACTATTATTAATTTAAATTTCTTTTTGACAGGTCATTTAAACCCATGTCAACGATGGGTATAGAACCCCCTTAAATTAAATCTTTGTACCTGAAATCATACATCTATTTATTTTGATGTTTTCTACAACGTACTTATAAAATATTTATTACTTTATTGATTATGATTATTTAAAACTTGTGTTTTAAACGTTCTTGCTATAATTAATTATAGCATGAACTTGAATTATTAAAATCATATTAAGGTAATGGATTGCTTCTTTGTTGTCTATTTTATCTATAACTAATTATAGCAATAACGTTTAAAACTGTTGGAGTAGCTGGAAATTTGGAGGTGCGGGAGGGCACAAAATACACAGCACTCTAAATAAAAAAGAGAATTTATTTCTTCTATAAAAAACCCAAGAGTGGCTTTGCAAAGCTGCTGCTGCTGCTGCTGCTGCTGCTGCTCGTTAGTTAGTGAGTGGGGGAGGCGAGCTTTGCTAGCCCGCCAAAACGCCAGACGGCGGAAGACGAACGGTGAGGCGATCCCTGTGCCACACTGCTCTTTGAGAATGGAGAGCGCGGACTTCTTCTCGACACTCCCTCCGTTCGATTCCACCTTCTAATTAGTTTATTCTTTTAATTTATCTAATTTGCTTCTACTTTGAACCTGAGGAATTTTCGGATACGGGTAACTTCTAAATAAATCAACTCCATAAATAATCCTTATTTATCTAAATTTATTAAAGGAGTAAATATAAAAAATGAGAAGAAAAGAAAAAAAGTTTATTCTCCCTTTCATGATGATCCACCTGAAACAAAAAGTTTCATCATAAGCATCTCATCATACATCTATAATTAAAGTGTATAATTTTATTTATTTGGTTTCTAAATTCATAGTCTTATCTTTTAAATATTTGTGCGTATCAAAGAATAGAGGTTTTGCCATGATATCAGCTTCGTTTTCTTTAGTTGAAATCCATCTAATACTTTTCCTTCTATTGCATATGACTTTATATAATCTCCATGAGTTACTGCCATAAGGTTCTTAATTCCAGTTTTCTCTCTAATTTCAAGATTTTTGGTGGTTGTTTCTAAATCGTCACTCATGGCAAGGGACTCTGCTTGACATGTGGATAGTAAGACATATGTTTGCTTGTGGTTTCTCCACATTATAGGATTTTCGAAAAGTTTGATCACATATCCACTGGTCGATGAGGAATCATACCAATCTCTGAAGCTGGCATCTGTAATGGCTTCTAACATTTCTTCTTTTCTTCTATATATGAGGCTAAGTTCAGTGGCTCCTCTAAGATATCGAAAGATTTTTTTCGCATCTTTTCAGTCATCCTCATTGGGATTTAATTGTCTTCTGGATAGATAGTTGACTGCAAAAGCAATGTCAGGTCTCGATCGTGGCACCTGCCAAGTACAATAGAATTCCTATTGCTTCCCTATATGGTGCTTTGCTTTCAACTGTTGATTCTTCTAAAGTTTATAGGTTTCCTTCATTTCTTAGTTCTCTATTTTTGACTTGTCTAGTTACCATGGGAGTTCTCTGAGCTTTGTTTTCTTTCATATTAAATCTTTCTAATATTTTCTCTATATAATCTGTTTGAGTTAAAGTCAGAGTTTTGTTACATCTATTTTTAGTTATCTTCGTTCCCAAAAAGTTTTCTGGTTACCCCAGGTCTTTCATCTTAAATACTTGGCTTAGTTTGTTTTTAATTTCTTGTAATTTGATCCTATCATTACCTGCTAAGAGTATATCATATACATACAATATAAGAAGTACTAGCCTTCCTTCTTTTCTCCATGTAAACAGGCATGGTTCATTTATGTCTTTTTCTAGGTCTAGTTTCAATGACCAGTCTGCCTTTGTAGACTGTTTTACCTTGGTTTCCCAGTTTTCTTTTAAACACCCAATTTAGTAGTAGTTGGTTTATCGACTATTGTCCACACATTCTTATCTTCCATTGATTTGATTCCAACTTTAATTGCTTCTAATCATTTTGATCTATCTTTAGATTCCATTGGTTCTAAGAATGTTGTCGGATCTTTATTAATGTTAGCTATAAATCCATGTCTAATTTCGTGATCAAATTGGATTTTGTCGCTTCTACGTTCACTGTCGGTTGATGCAAAACTTGTTTCTGTAATATATTCACCCCTTTTCGTTTTTCTATCGCTGGTTGTTTTTCTTCTAATTTTTCAATTTCTTCTTTTAATGTCATCTGCTTATCTGAATTTTCTGTAAAATACTAATAATTATATTTTAAGAGAGGAGGGGGAAGGTGAATAAATCGAGAAAAAATGAATTTGTGTGTTTTATAGATTTTTATTGAAAGCTGTTTTTAATACAAATAATTAAAAGATACATTTTTCTTATTGTTATGACAAATAGCGCAACTTGGATTTACATGATTGATGACACAGGCCTGCTTCGCGCGAGCTGCCCCGAGGAAATACACTTATGTTGCGCTTTTTTTTCTTAAATTTACGTATTACATTTTTATAAAATTTACCTACCAATGCGTCGTTACTACGAGTACTTCGTGTAAAAAGTCGACAGTGCTCAAGTACAATCACTACACATGTAATACAAAAACATAATACAATGTTCTTCGCAAACTTCAGAATCGTCGCTTTGTAACTTTTTTCTATTCCAATGATATCGTTCGCAGTTACTTGTGAGTCTATTGAGATGGTGATTGAGGTTGGCGCGAATCCATAGCTGTCAAAATATACTCCGGCTCTGTTCGCGTCTATGTAAATTCCAATCCAATGCGAGCCTGGCTTGTCGGAGGTATCAATGTTTCAAATTATAGCCGCGGGTACGCTTAGTCATCTCGGCATGCGGTCCGCTGCAAATACTCCGACCGTGTTGACTTTTAAACCTTTAATAGCCAGACTTATTTGTAAAGTATTCATCGTTAGTCGGTTTCATCTATACCCTCAAAATTAACTTGATCTTTATTGCTCTGTAGTCGGTGTTGATTTAGGAGGCCTTGATAAAAATCAGTCGTATGTATAGCACCGGCTCCTCGAAGATGTTGAGGTAGGCTTTCTGTAGTGCACAAAACTCTCGCTTGTATTCTCCAAGTTTTTTCTTGCTGTGTAGGCTGCACAACAACAGCGCGTTTGGAAACGACCGCTCCAGCTGTTCGAAACTCGGAGCGTCGAAAGCCATGAGATTTACGACACGTCGGCCCATGATACCTGACACGTACTTGGCTTTTTCATCGCCCCTTAAATATATAGAGCTCGTCTTTTTTGCTATATTTTACAATGTAACTTTCAACTGACTTTCGTCGATATCACCGTCGAACCAATGCAGTCCGTGCACATTTATAGTGCAATAACTGTTTGTCTGTTGTACATCCTGAGGAAGCTCGTTGAATCTGCAGGGTGGTCGCACTACCCAATGGTCGATTACCCTATCTTGTAGGGAAAAAACAGCCACTTCTTTGGGTATAAATTTTTTATTCGCATCGTGGAAGCCTTGAATATCTATTGCAAAATTCATTTTGAATTTGATTATACTGCAACTATCGTGAGACGGAGACTGTGTACTCGAGTCAATTTCCAAAACGTTATCGAACTCTGCGTAAGGTATACAGTTTATCGTACCCGCAATAGCCTGCTGAAAGCCTAGTTCTATGCGTAAACTTCCTGAGCGTACGAAGTTCTAATGACTCGCGCAGTGAGCTGATAAATCAGGTGCAAGATCGAATGCTGTGAGAAAGTTTTTACCGCTTTTTACCGACGAGAGTTAATTTCGTCAATTTCTTCATCGTTTAAATCCTGCAAAATGTACGTATATAAATGCTGTCTCCGCGATATACGTTTTATCTTAAACACCTCCTCGTTAAAATTGTTTTCATATCTTTTCTCAAAGGTGTTTTTTGTACGACTAATGCGTACATAGTCGCCGATATTGTATTTAGGCGTTAGCCCCCACTTTCTCGTGCGCTCTCGCCGAAATACGGATTTTTCTAAATTTTTACGTCTTTTCGCCGCGTTGTATAAATTTACTTCGGCAGGTCTCATTTTTATACTGCTGTGCAGTGTATTGTAGTATGCGTGTATAAGTTTTCCTATTATATCGATGTAATGCTTTGTGTTTGAGTGCGAGAAATAACGCCACATGCGCTCTTTTATCGTACGTATGAGTCTTCCACCACAGCCGCTTTGACGTCTGGATTTCTCACCACTTTAAATCATATTTCATATTTTTTCAAGAGGGCCTGAAAAGCCGAGTCGACAAATTCTTTGCCTCGGTCGGACTGTAAACAGAGCGGTGACCAGCCGTTTTTCCGCTCGAGAATCTGACATAGCGTCTGCTACGCAGCAGGCGATCTTGTCGCGCAACGCCACTAGCAAGCATGTGACACCGTCGTTATAGCCTTTCAGAGAAGTAAGCTGCATTAAATCACACTCCCACAAGTCATCAATATTAGTCATGTTGTAACGCAATCTTGAGAATTTTCGAGTCACAGGACGATGCAGTCTGTAAGAATCTTGGTTAGAAAGCCAATCGTAAATCTTTTTTTTCTCAATATTATTGGCTATAGCGTTTCCTTTTCTATTCACACGTATGAGATTTCGAGCACCGGCGTAGCCCGCCTCATGTTCCAACTCATAATACTGTTTTTTTCAAAAGACATATGCTGTCCAACTCGCGTTCGGCGTCGCGTTCGTTTGACCGCTCGTTACCTTTAAAAATAAATACCTTCGCAACACTTGCAAATAATTTCAGCATTTTTCACGCTCATTGGAATGTGTTTTCGTGTATAGAATTTTGTGCATTTCGGCATCTAATCTAGACAAGTTATCACCGCACGTTTGAACAGAGTCTTCGCACGCTGTTGGTGTAACTGGGCGGACGGACAGTGCCGTCTCATAGCGGGAAAGCGTGTCCTCGGGGACGATAACCATTTTACGAGCGTGCTCCATATCTCGGCTTTCACTCGTTTTTATTACCGAAAAGCTTTGAGACTAGTGTACCAATTAGTAGATCTAGCAAGAGTGGAAGAAAACCTCCACCGTTTTGAATCAGTACACGTTTTCGATTTTGCCAGCCGACACGCCGGTTTTTGTTACCGTCGCGAACCAATTTTCGTAGCACGTGCTTGTGCTTTTGCAATTTCTTTTTTTGCAGTGCTTTCACCTGTACATTGCCTTGCAAGACGTTAAGCGCACACTCGCATATGCACCTTACGCCTGCTTTGTCTACACAGCGTAGCAGGGCTTTGCACAAGGATCTGTCGAACTGACTGAGAGCAAGGAGAAGGGCGGCGTGTTTTTTTGTAAAATGCTTTCTAGGTATCTGCGCCGAGCCCCGTCTCGACGCTCTTCTTTCACCCATTGTCAAGGATTGACTATCTTGAAGCACCGTAACGCTACTCGTTTTTATCGAATATTTATATGTTTCGGTACGTATACGTAATGTACCTTATCGGCGCGAGGAAAAATGCACGTGCGCACACGAAATTCGTCGCGTGCATCTTGCGATAGATCGAGAAATAAATAAGAGTGTGGGACTCTTGTGGCATCGAGATAAGCTTCTTGTAAAAATTTTGAATCTTCCGGATAAACTTGGTGAGCAAGATGATGTATTTGAGCACGATCACGCGGATTTTTAAAAATTACCAGATACTTGGTGTTCAGACTGATATATCGCTGACCTTTTCATTTGTCAAAAATATTTTGCATGATAAATATTACGCTGATATTCTTATGATGACTGCTTTTTGTAAATAGCTCTAAAATTATATCGCTCGAAGACTCGCGCATCAAATCATCAAGGATTAAAAGCTTTCGTTTTTCATTATCACCAGAGTAGTCGCTCGGATGAGGCAGACCCTCTCGAAATTCAATTTTTAACCCTCTGACTAGTTCTGTTCTGTAGCTCGGTTCCCACTCTGCGTAATAAAACAATAAACGGTCAAACGGTGAGTCGTATATCTCCGACAACTAGGAGAGAAATTTTTTCACAAACTGCGTTTTGCCGCACCCTGTCGGGCCGCACACGCAGCAGGTAAAAGGATGTTTCCAGCGCAAATCCATACTCAACGATGACAGAATCACGGCATTTAGTTAGCATAAATGATCATCACGGCGGGGGTGCCCGCGGCGGGGCGGATCGGCGAGCGTGTTATGAGCTTGTAGCGCGCACGGCCGCGGATATTAGGCTTTTGAAGCGCACTTTATAAGCTTAAACAGCGCGCGGCCGCGACGATCAGCTTTTTTACCGAGCGCACAATAAGCTTATATCGAGCGTGCGCTCGGACGCGGATATCATAATCTATATTTTTTTCTGCAAGCAAAGGAAACATAAAAGGGGGGATTAATTGGGATAAAAAATATTTTACAAACGTTTAAAAATAAAAAATTTATTTAATACACACTATTTATTAATAAAATTGTGAAAATATATACATTATTTTTGTACAAAAACTTCGCAAATTTATACGTTATATACAAGCAGTTGATAAAGTATTTACAAGTCTGTATCGTCGCGCTTATATCCAAATGGTAAAGAGAGAGTGTCCGAAATGTGTCGCCTCTTCTTTAATAGTATGCTACACGTTTTGAGTTCCTCCTTCGTAATGACCTCGTGCAAAGCTGATCGTCTGATCGCTTTAAAATTTATTTTTATACTATTTTCTCTGTTATAATTATCGTCATCATCAGCGATTGTGTCTTTAAACACTTGATCAATTAAATTTAACAAGCTGTCAAAATTGATTTTTAAAGAGTTTGCAAAATTAAGGGATATCCCTTTAATTTTACAGCACTCGAGAGTACTGCCAGTGCCCCGAGTCTTTGCTATAAACCCATAAAATTCGGCCCGCCCGAGAGAAATTTCTCAATGTAGCTACCTGCCCCGTCATGTCGCCTAACAGAGAGTTCAGCGGGGGGCTATATTCATTTTCGTTGTCTTCCCGACATACATATGTGCACGAATCGGTGTCGTACTACAGAAAGCGGCATCCGAGTTTCTCCAAATAAGAGTACAATTTTAAACGCGCCTGTGCCGTTGTGTAGGTTACAATAACGACACTAGTATTTGAGGCCGACTCGATCGTATCGTCTCTGTATCACCAGCTTATGTATAAAACCTCCTCGCTTAAAGGCAGAACATCAAATACCTCTTTTTCGGGGTCTGTAATAAGGGCAAAACCATCTTTCGATGTCTTGACAACATCTGTTTGTTTTAAATTATCTCGCTGACCGAATTTACCCCTGAAATAATTCAAACACATTTTCGCTACAGCACGCAAACCTGCATTTTTTTCTACGTGATCGTATTGCATCTGTATACCTTTTTTCTCTCTATATTCGTTTAAATACTGTTGCTTAGCAGGCTCATCGTCGTCGCACCAACTAGGCCAACCGCTGGCCTGTTGTTTGATTTGTAAAAACATGTTTACATAATCGGCAAAGAGACCTCCCTCGCTCGTATTAGGATCGAAACGTGTAGTTTCATATTGCCAGATAATAAAAATCTCCGTAATTCGGTAGCCGAGTTCGACGGCTTTGCACAGTTCGTCGGCGACCCACGTGCCAATAAATTCACGTTCATCTTCTCGCTCGTGAGTACAGTCAGCTTGACGCATTTCAGTGCAACAAGAGCGGCAAAGTGCGAATAAGAGCCGCTTGTGCATTTTGATCGGCAGCAAAGGTATAAATAAATTGCGCGAAGGCAGAATTTTACATTTTATAAGCCCCTGAACCGATATTAAATTATTATTATTTCCACCTGTTAAAACGTTACACTCGTCCCGACTAATATACTCGGATATCCGACGGGGAACTGTCCTCTCTTACACACGTAGGGATACAGCGAACATATATCTATATATTTAATTTTTTCGCCCCGATTCACCTCGTAATACGTAACAAGATTCTCAGTTCAACCGCCATAAAAAGCGTCTCGTGGATTTAACGTCATTTTCGTTATTATAGGATGATTGCTCACGTATCGCGAAATCTCTGGATTTTCTTATTTTAATCGCTCAAATTCGCAGCCCCAAATTTTGCAGACTTTATAACCGAGAAATTTTATGCGATATATTTTCGCGCGCGTCTGCTCTCGTATGCTTCATCAAAAGTACAGCCGTATCTCATGTTTTGCCGATTATTTTTGAAGCGGTTTTTACATCCATGAGTGTAGCAGCCTTGGAATTCAAAAACGTCGGCGACAACGGTAGGAGGCAAGTAACCGTCGACAAGGAAGCCCTCGGGAAGTCTGTACTTACGGCCTCTCCCGGCGTTAATTATTTTGCTATTGTCTTGGCGCTCGCAGTATAATAGTCACTCTATAGACTTTTGCGAGTGTCGGTCGGCCCGGCGATATCCGGTTTGGCGGTATTATCCCGATGCTTTCGGGTTTTAAAAATTTTTTCCTAAATAAATACGAGCACGACGAAGCGATTGTCGAAGCATTTATGAACGGATCAGTGTCTCCGACGGGGAGAAATATTTTCCGGAAAGCTAAACACGCCCTTCGTAAAATTTCTACATCCATTCTGCAATAATCTATAATTTCTTTTTGAAAATCAAAAAGAGTTCGAGACGCGCACAGCTCGTTGTACCAGCTGTAAAATTCCGCTCTCTCGCACACAGACATCGTGTCGGGGGCATAAAATTCGGGCTCCGGCATCGGCCCCACGTACTGCTGATTTTCTGTTGTATTAAAAAGGTGAGGAAAATGACCTTTCTTATTTCCGGTAGGTAGCCCGAAAGCTGTGGACAACGCGCTAAGCTTCATGTGGAAATAATTTAAACCGTCTATAAATTTTGTGCGTCCTAATTGCATAGTTATGATGTTTTGTCCGTTTAAAATCACGCTCGGTAAAACGCGCGACGATTCTTTAGATAATTCGCGTAATATAAAATGCGCATCCAAGCCTTTAGTATTATGTGCTATGCATACCATTTGATAAAAAAACCGATTTATCTCGAATGTACATTTTCACAAACTGTTTTATAGGGTCTTCGCGAAAAATATGTTCTTGCACAAAGCAAGTAGCACACCACCTATTCACGTCATCGCATTCGATGCAATCGCTGCACACCTGCTGCGCTACGCATAAGTTCGGCTCGTGAACTTTTGTTGTACTGGAATTCTGATAGAGAGTATCTTGACGGGTTTCGAAATCGTAAAAAACAAACAAGAATTTTTTATTTGATTTACCAGCCGTTACGGAGCTTTCTGTATTTACTCTATTTCTTTTTGTTTTACTATCTTGTATGGATTGCATGTAGCAGTTTTCGTTCACGCGATGACATTTTTTACAAAACCGACAGTAATACACACCGCACGTATGCTTACCGATTCTATTTCTTATTATTCTTATTATTTTATTATTCTATTTATTCGATTTCTATGGACTATTTTGCAACATGTTTTACAAATTTGTAAAATATCGCAAATTTTTTTAGTATTTTTCTTATAACTACCGTGCGTTTTATGGTTTTGGCAACAATTTTGCCCGAAAAAAATTTCTATTACACGTCTCGCATTTTATTATATTAGAGTCGACGCACGCTGGTGTAACAAAACAGGCTGAGCAAATTTTTTCACAGACGTGATGATCGACATGAGTGTACCGTTTATTGCAAAAAGAACAAAAAAATTTTGTTCTTGCAGCAGCTATCAAATTTAATATAACGTCGAAATGTTGATTCTCGGAATCGTATAGCAAGTTGATATTCCCGCGCAACTCGATGCCTGCTCATGCAATTTCATCATGGCCATCAAAGAATCCAATTTGACCGTCTCCAAAAGTTTTTTTATCGTAGACAACGATCGCGATCGATTTCTGTAAATATAACTTTTGAAATTCGCGTAATTCGGGTAGGCCGCAGCCTTCCGCGGGAATAACAACGCGCGCGTCGGAAATAAGCTGATCGGCCTGCTTTTTTTGCTCTTTGCCCCTATTGTCATAAATCTCGCGCCATTTTTTTTGTATACTCTTGGTAGGCGTTTTCGCGCAGGACTATATAAGCTTCGCCGACTACGAGAGCCCTCGGTAAACACAAATTATCGCTGTTTTTTATTGCCACGATCGACCGTTGAAAAACCCTATCAAAATTGACAATGCGTCAATTTCTTCTGAACCTGTATTCGAACCCAGGGCATTTGGCTCTTTAAGCAAGCTCTTTACCGCTGAGCTACTATTTTGTTTATGTCATTAAAATTATATGTAGGTTAAGAAGTGCGGCCTAGCGTCGGCGTGTCGTTTATAACCTACCCATAATTTTAATGACATAAACAAAAAAATAGCTCAGTTAGTAAAGAGCTTGCCTGAAGAGCCAAAGGCCCTGGGTTCGAATACGGGTTCGAGAAATTTTTTTTTTATTTTTAGCACTTCAATTATGAAATATAATTGCTATTTATTTAATTAATTTGCCTACGGATAGAGAATACATGCGAAAAAAATCAGAAGAAAAAAATGTATGTAACAGCAATACTTCTGAAACGCTGATAAACCTTGCAGAAATATTGCTGTAATGTTGTAAAATTAGCGAGTATACCATCCCATATTTCACAAAAGCAATGGAAAAACGGAAATTTTGGTTTGCAGAAATACTGCCTCATGGTTGCATAAATGTTTCATAACATTGTAGGAATATTTCTCATCATGGCTAACATTGCAAAGCAACATTGGAGCAATATTGCTCCAATATTCAATGTTATATGGGAAGCGACTCGAGACCAAACGCGGGCAGTTAGAGCGCTGAAGGATTGGGACTTGCGCTTTAGGAATGCTAATCAGGATTCGGCCGAAGATTTTATTAATCGATTGGAAAACTGCATCCGCGGCGAAGGCTTGTCGGACGCCCAGCTGCTAGGCGCGATTCCTAGCGCTTTAAGAGGAGAAGCCGGTATTTGATTTCGCTCAAATCTAGCGGACTTTCGAAGCTGGAGACGATTCCGCAAAGTCTTCCAACGACACTTCATCAAAGAACTGGATGAAGACGATTTAATGGAGGAATTGCGCGAACGTACTCAAGGTCGAGGCGAAACGGTTTCGAGTTTCGTGACGTGCTTTAAAAATATCGTCAGCCACTTCAAACGACCACCAACGATGAAGACGCAGATGAGAATGATCTATCGCAACATTCAACCGGAGTTTCGAAAGTACCTACTTAACAGCGATCGGAAATGAAGATCCTTCGCTGATGTTGAAAAGTATGGTCGAAGATGGGAGCGAGCGAATGAGCTGGAAGCTCGTTATCACACGCCGCCGCAGAAAGATAAAGCACGCATCCCTAGCTTGGCTTTCGTCAGTCAGAAGAAACAGGTTAGAATTGCAGCGGTTACGGAAGACTCAGTGTCCGACTCCAGTGGTAGACGTAGCAGATCTAACACAAAGAAGCGAACATCGAAACCAGCGACTACGACCAAGAATAAGAACAAAATACAAGAAAAGGAGTCGAGACGGGTCTCGACAGATGGTAAACCAGCGAAACAGAAGCAGGAGTCGGTCGCGGCAGCCAACATCATAGCTAAAACGACCTACGCCTCTGTGTTGCACTACAACAAACCAGTGTACACGCAACGACAGACACCATGGCGGAGTCAGCATACGAACCAGCGCCCTAGGACTTATGACAATCGGCCAGCGAGTAGCACACCAGCGGCAGGAACAACTCCAACCGCCTCAACAAGCCATGGGGCGAATTTCGTCGGCGCTTGCTTTAGATGCAACTTAGTAGGACATCGAGCTGTGGAGTGTCCCTACCGCATGTGCTACATCTGTAAAGAAGCTGGTCACACCCCGATTAATTGCCCTAGTTGCTCTACGGCACAATTGCGCTGCCAAGTCTGCGACACGCCGACTGTGACGTTTAAAAACTGCCGAACTACGAAGAAATCCGGCAGCTTTTGGGAAACGCCTCAGCGGCGAAGTAGACTGGCCCGCTGCTTCACGCGTTTCGCCGTTAAGGGCAGTACAGCAGAAGGCGTCAGCATTTAGCAAGAGGGTTATTGATTCCAGCGGAAAAGGATTTAAGGACTCACTGAGTAGAAAAAGGAAACTATGCTATATCAGCGATGAGAGAGGAAATCCTGCGAGCTTTGAAGAAAAAGTGAGAAAAACCAGCGATGAGAAAGGGGAATATATTGATGAAGACAAGAAGAGTTCCAATTCCAGCGAGTACGTGAAGGTTGAAAAATATTCTGACGACGACGATGGAGCGTCTATAGTATTGATTCCGAGAGAATCTGTCGCGACGAATTGGCAAGACAATTCGAAGTTGATGATGTGGGATCCCGATGAAATGGAAATTAATTTTTATGAAGATGCCAGCGAAGAGGAACAAGCGAAAGGAACCCCGAGGTTGGGGGAAATTTTGAAAGCAGTGAATTCCCTGTTGGAGGGAGAAGAGACGGAGTTTAGTCTCAGCCAAGATAAGAATGGCTTCAGCCCGAGTAACTGGTGCGGAGAGAGAGAAAACTTCGACCAGCGAAAACGCACAGCGAGTTTCGATTCTTCAAGCGGCAAGAACACTCCTGAATCCTCACTGCCATTGATGAGTGTTCCAATCACCGACGGTGTGTTGAACTCAACGCCTCTCCCGCGACGTTTAGTCCAGGGGAGGGGAGGAATCGAGCTAGACTCGATTTGGTACATGGATGATAAGGCCAGCGATGACAGAAATGAAGAAGAAAGGAATCCCACAGTCAGCGCTACCACGGAAAGCCGAAAGTCAAGCGACAATAGATACTTCTTGCGGCTAATTGTGGACGGAGAGTCATACGATGCGCTGTATGATCCGGGAACCGTAATTTCGCTAGGAGGACCTCGAGTAGTGGATCAATACTGTGATAGATTGACGCCAACAGGGACGGCAGTTCGCAGCGTCCTTGGCGGATCTAGAAAAATTCTTGGAACTCTCGAATGGGAGATGTCTATCGACGGGATCACCCGAACTCTAGAGACCAAACTCGTGGACGTCCTCGATCACGACTTCGTGTTAGGCATGGATTTTTGCCGTTCATGGGGAATGGACGTACAGCACGGCGACGGTCTTTGGAAGGTGAATCACGTCTGGCACAAATTTTTAACAATCAGCGATTGCGGAAAAGAAGTAGACAGCGACGAATGGATCAACGTAAAGTGCGCAGGAATATCCTTACTCAGCGATAACCAGAAGCAAAAAGTCCAGCGATTAGTGAAAGCAATCTTGCCTCCTCCCACAGATGTTCCAGGTTTAACAAATTTAACAGAGCACCACGTAGCTGTGTGAGAGGGTGCACCCGTGAAACACCGTCCAAGGCGAATGTCTCTAAGAATGATGCAAATCGCCCAAGAGGAGGTAAAGAAGATGTATGAAGCAGGTGTGATCGAACCTTCAGCCAGTGAATGGTCCAGTGCCCCAGTCATGGTGCGGAAAAGCGGCGGATCATGTAGGTTCTGCGTTGATTTTAGAGACCTAAATAAGCTGACGGTTAAAGACGCTTATCCAATTCCTAATATGGACGGCATATTGAATAAACTGCAAAGAGCCAAGTACTTGTCTAAGGTAGACTTGAACCAGGCCTATTTCCAGGTTCCAATGGCGGAAGAAAGTAAAAAGTACACGGCCTTCGCAGTGGCAGGTTCCGGCTTATGGCAATTTAAAAGGATGCCTTTCGGACTTACCAACGCGCCTATGACCTTCCAGCGACTACTAGACACATTGTTCGGACCAGAGTTTGAACCTCATGTATTCGGCTATCTGGACGATATAATAATAGAAACGGAAGACTTCGAGGAACACCTGCGACGGTTAGAAATTGTACTTCAACGATTAGTAAATGCAGGATTAGCAGTCAACAGCGACAAGTGTGAATTTTGTTGTTGACGAATAACATACTTAGGTTTCCTGTTAGACAGCGAGGAACTACGCCCTGATCCAGCGAAAGTCGAGCCAGTGTTGAATTATATAGCGCCACAAAATATAAAACAGTTGCGACGATTTTTGGGGATGGTTGGGTGGTACGCCCGGTTTATTAAGGAAGATAGCAAAAAGAAGATTCCATTAGTCAAGTTGCTACACAAAGGACATGATTGGATCTGGACCGCGGAGCAGCAAGAGGCTTTCGATAGCCTGAAGAAGGCGCTCACCGAAGCTCCAGTCCTGGC
>JAWWML010026177.1:0-14376 GCA_035047165.1 Ormyrus rosae
ATGTATTGTAATGTAACACGTACTGTATGCGCATCGGCTGCTACTATTTACTTCATTTGTTGGCTGACACTTTATCTATTTATTTGTTCAAAATGACGTTAATAAATAGATATCATTATTCATCAAAACAGAATAATCTATAGAAACTTACAACAATTAAAAAGTGATATTATCCTCTAAAAAAGAGAAAAATACATAATCTTGAAACTAATTTTAGTAATGTAGAAGAACCTGTTCATTTAACTAAAAATAGGCAAATTTTATTTGTTAATTCTTCAGCAAGGAATCACCTGCTTAAAAACATTGAATACAGTGAGTAACTGAGTGAGTCGCTTGAAAATTTATCAAGCGACAATTATATATCATGACTAAAATTTTTTATATCAGTGTATCTTTTAATAATAGTACATGGCATCAACGAGCACAAAAATTTTTTCATTATATTGTACTCAAAGACAGAAAAGAAATCAAGAAGAATGTGAAGAATGAGATACATTTTTTAATCTTCAAGTGCCATGGAAGTAGTCGAAGCAGAAATTAGCTGGAAACAAAACTTTTAGTCTTGATAAGTACACCAAAATAAAAAAAATATCAGCAGTCATCAGAAATTTCATTAAAAAAGCAGGAAGAAGTATTGTATGATGCTGAGAAATTTTGAACCGCTAAAATAAGAAAATCTTAAAAGTGTTTATGAGTGAACCTTTAATCTTGATTTTCTCAAAATCAACTTTTTCTATCTTCCAAATGTTTCTTACGGGGCAAGTTTCTTTGAGTCCAGTTGGAAATAGTGCAAGAAAGTTGGTTCTTATGTTTATAAAAAAGTTACACAGGTTTTTGTCTTTCAAATAATTCTTCAGTTTTTTATTGGAAATAATATTGTTCAAAATAGACCATTTTTTCACCTTTTTAATGTTTCGCTGATTCAAAAAAGTCTGTAATTTATATTTTTGAGTGTATGAACAAAAGCCTGTGTAAAGTTGCAGGTCTTGGCACTACGTATTAAAAAAGTATAGTTTTTGATGATATCTGTAACTTTGCCCCGTAAGAGACATATCGAATAAGCATCTTTTTTTATTACTTTTTAAGGTAAAATACTTTCAAATTTGATGGAAATAGGCTGAAAATTTTTTCTTTCTTTATTTTTATGTAACTACAACATAGTTACATTTCTGTAAATATGTATTATTAAATACAGAATTTTTTTTTTTTACTGTACCCTACCCTTAAATGCCTAATTCACTGCTGAAAAAATAAATAATTTTAAAAATTGTAAGAAATTGTTTTTTAACTAGTGTAGAAAAGTAATTACTTTCTTTTATGTTTACTTGAATTTTTGAAGTTTGAATTTTTACTTGAAGCTTACTTGAAAAACTTTGAGAATCGTTCCTGTAAGCTTACGCGAAACATTGCAAGTAATATTCAACTTTTGTACTTTTGGGATCATTTTTTTTCCATTCTGTGAAACTTACGGGAAGCTTTCTTGAAACCTTTGAATGGAATATTACAGGCAGGTTTTCCGTAAGTTTCAGTTCAGTTCTCCGTAATACATTACCTAAATCTTACAGTAGTGCTTCCCTATAACTTCCAAGAAAGTTTCTTGCAAGTTAGAATGTGATGTTCCCTAGAAGCTTGCTGAAATATATACTACAAGTTTCCCCTAAGTCTCGGAATATTCCATGAAATATTTTAGTATCTATTCGGGAAATATTCCCTGCAAGTTTTACATTATCTTTCGTGAAATCTTTCTGACATTGATCTGTCCCAGACATTTTCATCTTCCAGGAAGTTTTCCATGAAAGCTTCCGGGAAGATTCCAGCAATTTTCCGTGCTATTTGGGTCATTATAGATATCGAATTAAAACAAATAATGCAATTATTAAAGTAGATAATTCAATAGTACTTCCTTACAATAATTTTTTATTAGAAAAATATAAATGTCCCGTAAATGTTAAATATTGCGCATCAATTCAAAGTATTAAATGAGTTTTTGATTATATATATATATAAAGGCAACGATAGAGCTTTTTTTTAATTAAAAAAAAATGATGAGCCAGAACATGAAATATATGACAAAATAAATGAATATATTGATGTTTGATATTTAATTCCAGTGGATGCAGCATGGCGATTACATGAATTCACTTTATGTGGGAGAAGTCATACTATTATCCGTTTGGGAGTTCATACAGAGAATCAATAAAAAATAGTTTTTGAAGAAAATAATGATTTGAAAGCTCTTAATAAATGGCAAACGACTTTAACTACATGGTTTGAGTTAAATAAAAAAGATAAATTAGCAAGTAACATAAAATACATTATTATACTTCAGTATTACACTTTCAACTCACACACACAAAGTTGGATCAAATGCGTACAAGTGAAAAAAAATTACGCTATTGTACGTTTAAATATAGTTTCTCATAAAGACTCTGAAATATTTTTCTAAAACTATGTAAATGGAGTCACTTCTTTTAATGAATTACTTTTTTTTTTTTTTTTTTGTAGAGGAGGGAGGAAATCTTTAATACACCATCAGGGGGCCGGCCCCCTGGTGTGTGGGACTCTCCGGCACGGAAGGTGCCGGCCTAGTCACTGACACCTCACCCCCTTAAAACTGCAGACCAGAGTCGGCGGGAGTGCATCGAGGGGACCTCCTCCCCCTGGCTCTAAACCTCGCCCCGGAATTCGCCATTAGGCATTACTTCGGGGAGGGGACCAGGGTGATCGCAATCGGGGCATTCTACTTACTTAAAAAAAAAAAAAGATAACCGCCTGCTTACCTTAGGGGAGGTCTGCCTTCTTTCGCCTGAGGATATCCTCGGCAAAGTTGGCGACCCTCCCCCAATTCTCACCGCTGGAGAGCATATTGGGGACGATGCTTTCCGGGATGACCCTTCCCGCATCGGCCCCCAACTGCTCGGCTTCGGCTTGGCTAAGAGTCCCCTTCATCTGGTGGACGAACCTGCGCTCCTGCGCCAGGAGATCGACCGGGATTACCCCAGCGATCACCAGAGACGCCGCCTCCGAGACCGTGCGATACGAACACGCTACACGAAGTGCGCATCTCCTTTGTACCGTCGCCATGCGCTTTCGATATATTTCGTATCGCAGCGCGTTGGCCCAGACTTCAGCACCGTAAAGCATCACAGACTCGGCAGCGCGCAGTAGCAACGGCCTGATGCAGGGACGTGGTCCACCCACGTTGACCATGACCCTGCAAAGGAAAGCCGACACCACCGCCGCCTTGTCTGCGGACCTCCAAATTTGTTCCCAGAAGGTGAGCTTCGCATCTAGCATCACCCCCAGGTACTTCACGGATGCCTTTGTCTATACCGACACCTCACCAATTTTCAGCGGCTGCACTGTCGGTATGCGCTTCTTCGTGAGGAGTACGACCTCAGTTTTGGCCTCCGCTAGTTCTAGCCCATGATCGCCCATCCAACGGTGTATTCGACGCATGACCTGATCGAGTCGCGTCTGTGGTAGCGTCATCTTGCGAGCAATAATGACAGCCGCCACGTCATCCGCGTACCCGATCAGGAAGCAGCCTTCTGGCATACCCAATCGAAGGATCCCGTTGTAGGAAATATTGCATAGATCGGGTCCTAGAATGGAGCCTTGGCTGCCCCGGATGTTAGCTCTTTCCGCTTGGAGCCCTCCGCCTTATCGTATAGTATGAAGCGGTCCTTCAGGTAGTCTCCGATGATTCGGAGTAGGTACCGGGGTACCTTGAAGTCCCACTCCAGTGCCCCCAGCACGTCTTTCCACCTGACCGAGTTGAAGGCATTTTTGACATTTAGTGTCACCAGGAGACATACGGGTGGGGAAAAATGATTCCCCCTCTCCGTGCTCCTTGCCGCCTCCACTACCTCCTGGATAGCGTCGATGGTGGACCTTCCTCTCCGAAAACCAAACTGCCTCGCAGAGAGGTCACCGGATGTTGCTAGCGCCCGGAGTTTCCCGTCGGTTTCCAGCATACACAGGGGTCACTTTCCCCTTGCTTATCAGCACAAGTCCCGCCTCCTTCCAGCGGGAATAGAATATCCCCGCTTTAAGGCACGAGTTGTACATGCTAAGCAAGAGCTCAGGATGGCTCCTAGCCACCGCCTTCAGTATCTCCGCCGCAAGATCATCCGGCCCCGGCGTCTTATTCTGCATCGAGCGTACCGCTCTCTCCAGCTCTGCCGAAGTAAATGGCGGCGCCTCGGAGCCGTCTGGTTCCAGGGGTTCATCCCAGCGCTTTGGAAGTGTGGAGAAAAGGGTATCGACGATTTCGTCCATTACCACCCTGCTCATGGGCTCGCTCTTAGCGAACGCGCCCAATTTGCGGGTGATAATTTTATACCCCAATCCCCACGGATCGGTGTTAAGATCTTCCCCCAGCTTCTTCCAGCATCGATACTTGCTAGCTTTGATGGCCCGCTTCAGAGCTCTTTTCGCCGTCAGATGTTCAGCGGCATTGCGATCGCGCCTCTGGGCCCTTTGGGCTATACGGCGCAGTCGCAGGCATTCCCGCCTTAACTCCGCGACGTCTAGCGCTTCTCGCTGATTTTCTCGGTATCGCTTCCTTGCAGGCTTGGCGGATCAGATGCATTGTAGTTTTCGTCACCGCTTCAGCCCGTTCGGAGAGCGTTGGGCTCCTTGGTATCTCTACCAGGGTTCGCTGACCGCATTCTAGCGCCTGGGAAAGCTTCTCGTGGTCTATCTTCTCAACGACCCATCTGGCTGGACGGCGTTCGACTGCCGCCCGGACTGGCGCGACGTCACGAACGCGGAATGTGATATACTGGTGATCGCTGGCTGTGTAGTCCTCGATTACCCGCCAGTCCTTCACGCGTGCGGCCACATGTTCCGTCGCAAGAGATATGTCGAGGATGGTCTCCCGGTATCTGGGCTTCTTAAAGGTCGACGTGGAGCCGGTGTTTAAAACCACCCGCCCCAATCTGAACACCATGTCCATCACTCGCCTCCCTCTGGAGTCCGGCGTGGGTTCCCCCCACTCGAGAGCTTTGTTGTTGAAATCCCTGGCCACTATCAGCTCACCCTCCATATCTCTGGTAGCATCCTCGAGAGCATTCAGTTTGCTTTGGAAGCTCTCGATGGGCTCGTTCAGTATGAGGTAGCAACTAATGTCATTTACGCCGTCGCTCCGCACCCAAATGAAGCCGCGACCAGATCCATGACCCGCCACTCGAAGGCGACGTGGGTTGAGACCCAAATCGCCGCCGTACTGCGATCGTCGCGATACCACACTCCCTCATCCCCGTCTCGATGTTGTTCGCTGACAAGAACAATGTTCGCGTCCATCTCGAAGCAGATTTGCGTGAGCAGGTCCTGCGCCGTCCTGCTTCTGTTCAAGTTCGCCTGGAGGATGTTAGCCATTTTGGCGGTTTTGGCGAGACTTGGCTAGAGCGTTGCGGAAAGCCGCGCAAGTTCCAGTCCCTGCGACGTGGCTTGGGGTCCCCGTGCAGAACAAGTATTTGGGAGCGGCGGCGTTACATTTGGCCGCCTTATGTCCCTGATCCCTGCATCGGTAGCAGGCAGAACTCCTATCCGGGCTCCTGCAGCTGTGGCCGCGATGTCCATAGCCGAGGCACTTAAAACACCGCTCGACCTGGACCCGCAGCCGCAAGCCGCAGTAGACCCAGCCTATTAGGACCCTGCCCAATCTCAGCAGACTTCTGCCGGCGTCCTCGGTGACGATTGCCAGGGCCAACCGCTTACCGACTTTGTTTGGCCCTGTAAACCTCACATCCAGAGGGCCGGCGTAGTCCTTGAAGGCACCATGGTGGGCTTCTTTTACCATCCCCGGCGTCGCACAGCCATCCACGTCTCTGACCTCTAGTGTAATCTTGGGAGACAGGGCGCGGAGAGTAGCGGTCTGCCCTATTGCCGCTTTCAAGGCTTTTATGAAGCCCTCCTTGCCCTCGGCCGTAGCCTTCTTAATCTCTATTAAGACCTCACCCTTTTGGGTTTGTCGGATATCCTTAATGGTTAGCCCATACTCGGTGGGGTCAACCTGTTGGCGGATCCCCCCCAAGGATCTTCGCGTAGGTCTTTCCCTGCTCCGGTTTGAGGACGATTGCCTCTGCTCTCACTCTTCTTGTTTTTGCGGGGCCTTTATTTTTTTCCTTGGGGGCCTTCTCCTTTCTCTTGTTTTTTTTCTTTTTTTGTGCTTCCCACTTTTCCTGACTAGTGGGGACTTTTTGCCAGTCCTCACTTTGCTGCGGGTTGTCGCTCGCCTTGTTGGAGGCGCTACCGTCCACCCTTTTCCTCTTTTTTTTCCTCCTGCCTCCCTCAGCCAGCTCGGTTAGGGAGGTAGAGTTTAGCCTCTTCTGTTAGGGCTGGGCTGTGGGGGGTTGGGGGTGTTCGTGATGAGCATTCTCCGCGCTCTCACTTTCCTCCTTCCCACTAGCTCTTCAAAATAGTTTTGGAGGGCCGGGATACTTTCTTTGATAACTTTACTAACATTCCTTTGCCTCTTCGTCGACTCCATCATTTCGTTCAGGTTTTCTTGATGGCGTCGACGAGGGCCTGGTCATCCTCCATCAGTCCCCGATCTTCCCCCTGGCGTTTGTCAGGGTTCCCTAGGATACTGCTGTCAGTAACACTGCCATAGCTTAAAAAGCTGTCGGTTCTGTTCCGACTATCCACCCTCGGGATCATCAGCAGTAGCTCCTTGTTTTTACTTACCTCCCTTACCTCGGACACCTGTTCGGTGTCCCCTTTCTCTTTACCGTTGTTTGTTAGGGCCATTCTGTGAAATTTTAAACTTCGTCCCCTCGCGTGGCCAGCCTCCATGGAACCTTCAACGCCGTGCTCACCAGGATGAAGCTCCCAACACTTGCCTGAAGAGCCCCACCCTGGCTTGGACCATCGCATAAAGCTCCTTTATGGAGCACGGGGATATAGCACGCTCGAGCGTGCTAGTCCACCTCCGCTCTCTCGAGCTTCACACCCCAACAAAAAGGTGATCCACTCTCTGGAGAGTTTCCGGCAGACGTCACGCGCTCAAACGCACTCGCTAAATGCCGATTGACCAGCGCTGGCTAGACGCTGGCCGCCCGTCTTGCCGTCTGCAGGAGCCAAAGATGGTTCAGGTCGTCCAAGTGCGCATCCTTAAAGCCTAGCTTCTCCAACCAGGATCACCCTTTGGCAGCACACAGGCCCGCATCGCACGGCAACCGCAATGGTACGCCGTTTAGCTTCGGGTAGAGCCCCTTTTACCTCGTTGACGCGCGCCGGGAGGAACGGACAGGCGAAAGTGTTGGATCCGTTTTAATTTTCGCGACGCTAGCGTTGTCGGCCCTCCCTGCGGATCAAAAGAGAGCCCGCCCCCTTCCATTCCAGCCCTTACCCGGGTTCGCGTGGCATGGATGACAGTTATGTGAAGTCGGTGTTTTTATGTTCTGCATGTACTTGTGTATTTGGCAGTGCGTGACGCCACCATGCCGACCCCCGTGCCGACGGCCTCGACTCGACGCTAAGTGTACGCCGCTCCGCGATTCACCCCCACACCACGGGTTACCCACTGGGAAGAGTCCACCCCCCTCCCCCCGGTGTGTGGCGCCCACATTCGTATATTAGGGGAGATGTGCCCGTTTATAGGGCCCCCCCTCTGGATAATGGCGCACAACATGTACCTAATTCGCAGCGCACGAGCTGGCAGTACCAGTCGCGCCCGTACATTTCAGTACCTGTGGAGTTCTGCTCACTCCGTACTGGCGACCGTCGTCGCTCCGCGTCTCGCTCACGCACCGAGGTGCGTGGCGCCTACATCTTTGTATGTGGAGGAGATATAACCGTTTATAGGGCACCCCCCCCCCCCCCGAGATGATGGCGCGCGGCAGTCCTTACTCGGCAGTGGAGGCGGGATTGACGTCTTTCAGCAACAGTCGAGCAGGACCACTACGTGCTAGCCATACTTTTGGTCGGGCTGAAGTCTATATATATATATATAGACTTATTTTAGAAATAAATTAATTTAATGCCTTTTTTGTAACCTTTAACCTCGTTCCAATTTTTTCCCAATCCGTTAAGATTGCGCTGAGATATGGCTGAAAAACTATAAAACATTGTCTTGCATTTGAAGGTTAATTTTGAAGTTACGAGGCTGAAATTCGGTTCACAATCATATTTTCGTGTCACAAAAATATGCGCCAAATTTCAGCCAAACGCATGGAGGTGCCGATTTCACATGCTTATCCGGCTACACTTTTTTTCGACCAATGATACAATACGCTTGGTATAAAAGTGGATACGCTGTTGCCGATCACGAAAAGTTTAAAAATGTAACTGAAGTTTGTTTCAATAAAAAAGAAAAAAGTTCATCGTAACAAACTTCTATGTTTAACACATTTTTTAGACAAAAAATGTTGCTATTAAATTAATTGAAACTTAAAAACAGTTATAAGCGAATGACATCTTTTCATTCGCAAGTTCCCAGAATTCAACCGAAAGAGTATTGTGTTTTTCTTTGCTGAACTCTAACCGCCTTCCACCTTACTATTTTACTCTAATAAACCTACTCTAAAGACGTACTCTATTTATTTCCACTCTCCCGTGAAGGAAGTAAAGACAGAAACAAATCTTAACCATATTTTTTTCCAAACTGCGTGATCACGAATTCGATTTTGTTTGTTTTCGATTGCGTACTCGCATCACTTTTACTTTGTACAAAAAACCTTTTGACATCCATTTTGTAATCTAAAAGAATATTTGTCTACTCTAAAAAATTTCGCGAATCTCGGGTTAGTCTCCCAAAACGAAACTGTTTCAAGCTCAAGGGGAGGTAGAAAATAGCCTCTACTGCCATGCTTAGGTTGCCCTGTTATAAATCATCCAAAAAAGCTCACCGGAGTTGAAAAACCGCCTCCTGCGTTCTGACTGTAACCAGTTGTAGTTTTGAGAAGAGTGTGGTCTAGAGGTGCGGGAGGTTATAATAAACAAGGCTTTTAAGCTTTTAATATTATTTATTGGGTTAATTCAATAACTGCGAGCACAAATCCTCGACCTGCTTCTTCTTCTTCTTCAACCTCGGTCACATGCGTGTGAAGAGTGTTACCCGCCAAGCTGTAGGAACACGGAACGGGGGCGCTGCGGTGTTCACTGCGTCACATGTCTCTATAAAAATAGGAGCAGGGAACTCGAAGTCCACTGGCTTCTCTAAAGTTCTACAAATGGCCGAGGTTGTACCAATATTTAATTTAAGTAAAATAAATAATGTAGAAAATTATAGACCTACATCTTGAATATCAAATATAGCAAACTTTTTGAGAAAATTATATACGATAGGTGTAATAGATCAGCTGTCTTAACAAACTAAATTCACAGCTTCTCGCTTGGTTGTAAATTCTCAGTTAGCATGATCACCTAAAAGCATAAAATTTTATAATGTATTAATTTCATCTCTCGCTTCTACCGCAGCGCCTATCCTAAATTATCGAGGTGTCGCACTGGCTCAATTCGCCGATAGCACCCTCGTCCTCGGGGTACGCCGAACTCTAGGTCTGGTATAGCTCAGTTCGCGGTCTTGACCCTTTTCAGAGTTCTTGTCCGGCTCAGTGCACCGGGCGTACTCTCCGAATTAGCGAGCGCGCGCTAGTTTTATGATGATCGGACGGGAGAGGAGCGCTCCTCCTTCCCGTCTTTACAACGGTAGCGGTCGCTCGGCAAAATTACCGCGCGCGATTAAATTAATCGTCGCATTCCCCCCTTTTTAAAATAAGACTTACATTTTTCGGCTTTCCTAAATGGCGAACTCGACGCGTTGACGGGTCGATCCGCAGCCATCACCGACATCCGTGATGTTCAACGCGGTACTGCTTTACGTCGGGGATTCGCACCTCTGGACGATGGCTGGTAAGTCGATCCTCGGCGGCGGAAATTTCAACGATCGCGGTACCCACCGCAACCGCTCTAGCCGCACTACCGGTTGCCGTCTCAGCGTCTCCAGAACTGGTATCGGGGTAGAGACTAAGGTTGGCTTTGGTATTGGTGCCGGCTTCATTTCCAAGAAGTATTGATCCTTGTCCCCCGCCTCGAGCCACCTCTCGAATTCGCTCACCAGCTCTTCAACGGACAATTGGAATATTCTATTCATGATTATTAATTAATTAATCATTATTATTTCGGTTTTGGCCGGTAAGAGCCAGCGTAAATAACTCACCCTCGCTCGCAATCAAGGAACTTATAATGTTTGAATCTCTCCGGGTAAAGTTGCCAATGTACATAGAGACATTCCTTATCTCAGTTGATATCATCTGTAATTTTTAGTCCTTGTCTCTTCAATTCCTTATCGAGCTCTTTTCTGGTTATGTCCACATGATTATGGTTAAAAAATTTAATTTTCGTTGCCTATTTATACCGTTCTAATCAACATTTCTCTCGCTTATTATTATTAATTTCGTGTTTACAATTTCAGTTTGATGTTCGGCCTGTGGTGATGTTTCGATTACAATTAATAATACGCTTATAATAATTTAGTTAAATTAACATAATATTTTTTGGTGGTCATGCTTTTTAGTTACAATTCTTAATTTTAAACTTAATACTACGCTTACAATATAATTAATTTATTTACTATAATATAATTAATACAATTAATATTATCTTTTCCCCCTTTTTTCCATTACCGGTAATCTATATATACAAAATTTTCACGCGTAAGATACTATCAAATCTTTTACATGTATATTTTTAATAATCATATTTTCTTCGGTTTCTAAGTCATACATAACCGAAGAGCGTTTCTTTATTACAACAAATGGCCCTACAAACTTTTCGCAGAGTTTCGCATTCCTACCTTCTGCCTTGTTTGAAAGTATGTTCTGCCGTTTTAATACTAAATCGCCAACTTCTGGATGCCAATCTCGTCGCCGCAAATTATAGTATATCGCTGCTTTTGGAAACTTTGAGCAGTTTTGACTTTGGCTAAATCTAAGGCGTCATGAAGCAATTTAATTCTATCATATAAACTATTTTTCCCTTGTTGTCCTACAAACTCTTTAGCAATAAATTATCGACTGTTGTCACTAATAATCACTTTGGGGCATCCAAATCTAAGAATGATATTGTCTTTTACTGCTTTTGAAATAGCGACGTTAGTAGCTTTTCTGAATGGTTTTAATTCTATCCAGTTCATTATCTATCTTGCATAACTAATAGCATTGTATGTCCACTATTTGACCGGGGTAATGATCCGACTATATCTATGGAAACCATTTCCCAAGGTTGATCCACGTAGGTGGCGTGCATTTTCCCTGCTGGCGCAGTTTGAAGGATCTTATGCTTTTGGCAATTTTCGCATGTTTTTACGAACTTTGCAGCTTCCCTAAACATTCCAGGCCAATAATAACAACGATGTGCTAATCTGGCGAGTGTTTTTGAAACTCCCAGATGACCTGCGATTGGATCATTGTGATTTTATGTCAAAACTTTTGCCTTTCTTCCTCCGCAGATTTAGCAGATTTCTTTAACAAGCTGCTGAGTGGGCTTGCCACTTATGAAACATCCTTGACAAATCTTCTATACCATAACAGCGTGCCAAGAAATCTTTTAAGTTCCTTTGGAGATTTTGGTTGAGGTAAATCTATAATTGCTTTAACTTTCTCTGGATCTATATGGAATCCATTTTTGTCAACGATATGGCCGAGGTATTTTAACTGATTCCTACCAAAATGGCATTGATCGGGATTCGGCCTAAGTTTTTGCCGCTCGCAATCGTGAAAAAACTTCCTTCAAAATTTCTATATGTTTTAATTATAATTTCCATTTCGAGCTTTAATAAAATGTGCATCCCTAGGATTATCTCATATTTCAATCTTTTCATTATTATAAACTTATGCCGAACGTACGTATCTAATATTTTGCTCGTGCCTTCGACGCATCCTGTCATTGAAACGGGAGTTCCTTCTGCAAATTCGGAACTACCTTCTACAGACTCGTGCAACTTCTAGTTTAATATATGAAGAAACTGATCCTGAATCAACGAGACTTCTATAAGAGTGGCGTCCAATTTTTACGAACAAATACTGTCAATTATCCGCTATTTGTGTAATTCCGCGACTGTGTCTAAAAACGAATATAAATCCTTTCCATCAAAATGACAGTTCCATTTACGCATCTGGTCTAAAACTTTTGCCGTCGCGGTTTGTTTTTCCCGCATTACAATTATTTGCGGGTTCGTTGTTGGCGTTGAAACTACCGTTCCAACTTCCGCGTTAAATGTTTCCTGATCTATAGTTTTATCCGCCTCTTCATCATAATCTGACGAATCGCTAGGCGCCTCCGAAAACAAATCGCAAGCGCGAATTAACCCTACTAACACCTGTCTCAATTCTGGGACTTTTCCTATTGCTTTTATGGCGTGTTTCGCGAGTTCCTCTTCTAATTGCGGCTTATTAAGTTTATGTGCCCATGAGACACCCATGATTAAAATTTTCTTTATTTCCTTTATCGTTTACTTCCAAAAAACTAAAAGAATTTAATTTACACCTCGAAATTCCACTTTCGAGAATTTTGACGAGTTTTGCTCGGATTGGGACCGTCGTACTAGGCGGGCCCCTTCATTTTTTCGCCGTTAAACGATAGCCGAATTACTTTTCCGTAATTACTAATTCACCTGTTCGGGCGCCATGTAACTTTCCTGTCTTTTTCCGCGTTTGTAAAAGTGTCATCTCGGCTCATTACGCCCCAGTGTCTTCTTTTAGAGCGCATGTTTGTTAATTATCATTTCTGTTTATTTAACGGATTCGAACCTATGTGGTGCCGAATTCGCTCAGTGCGCGAAGGTTTGCCTACGCATAGGTGCTTCCGGCGTAAAAATAGAAAAGATTAGCAATGTATTCTTAAGGTATTTAATATGGTTATTACCAATGTATTATTAATAAAAGCATATCATCCAATATATTTCGCATATATTGGCAATGTTTTTAAAAAAAATTTTTTTTTAATATTTTTAAGATGTTCCCCAAACGTATGAAAATGAAAGCAAAGATACGACTCGCGGAGAAGGTAACGAGAAGAAAAAGAGAGAAGCAGATATGCTGCTTTCAAATAGTAAAAGTAAATATTTTAAAAGATATAAGTATACAACCCACATAGCACAAAATATTCTTGGAATATTCCTGGAATATGTGGAGTATTCAGCACGGACGTAACATTTCTGAAATATTCCATAAACTTTCCGGCGGAAGATTCCATAGAAAGAGTTTGTAAAGATTTTAATGAAATTCTTATTGAAAAATTTACTAAATCTTTCAGAAATATTTCAGTGGGAGGTTTTATTGACATTTTTAATACTCCATAAAAATATTCCGAATATTCCAGGAATATTTAATTACGAATTTCAATAAAACCTTCTAATGAAATATTTTTGAAAGATTTACTAAATATTGCAGTAAGTATTTCATCAAAATCTTTACGAACCCTTTCTTTTAAATCTTCCGTAGGAATGTTTATGGAATATGTCAGAAAGTTTACATTCGTACTGGCATGCGAAATATTACTGACAAATAACTTATAGATTCCTCAAAATATTTCTTTGAATTAATTACTAAATCATACACGATATAATTTATTATAATATTCCTCTAATATTTACGGAGTATTTTATGGAGTATTAAGAATTTTATTGAAACGTTCACTGAAACATTTCTGATAGGTTTACTAAATATTTCAGTAATTATTTCATTAAAAACTTCACGAAAGGATTCTCTGAAATCTTTCGAGGAAATGATTATGGAATGTTTCTGGAATATTTTTATGTAATATTAAGAATTTCAAAAAAACCTTCCACAGAAATATTTCTGTAAAGATTTAGTAAATATTTCAATAAGTATTTCATTAAAATCTTTACGAATTCTTTCTTTGAAATCTTTCGCGGGGAAGTTTATGGTATGTTTCCGGAATATTTTTATGGAGTATTAAGAATTTTATTGAAACCTTTTACTGAAATATTTCTGAAAGATTTAGTAAATATTTCAGTAAGTATTTCATTAAAAACTTCATGAACGTTTTCTTTAAAGTCTTACGATAGAATGTTTATGGAATATGTCAGAAATGTTACGTCCGTGCGGGCAGGTGAAATATTACCGAAATAACACTTATATATTCCTCAAATGATTTCTTTACATTAAGTACTAAACCTTACACGCAATAATTTACCAAAATTCCTGGAATATTTCCGGAATAACTTTTTGAAGTATTAAAAATTTCAAAAATTTCTTCCGCTGAAATATTTTTGAAAGATTTACTAAATGTTATAGTAAATATTCCGTGAAATATTTTCTGAATTATTGTTGTTGCGAGCCGCTTTTTATTAAGGTGAAGCAACTGGATTTTGGTTCTTTGCAGACAACAAATAAATTTATTGTG
>JAWWML010026188.1:0-14376 GCA_035047165.1 Ormyrus rosae
GCTGCCCCGGCGCCGATCTACGGAGCACCCATCCTCAAGACTCCTGGCTCCGTCCACATCTTGTAATTCGAAAGTCTAGTCGGCATTCTGTTAGATCTACACGAGAGGGTGTCCTGGACGCTACGGCTGACGGGGCACGGTTCTACAAAAACAAATACACGCACAAGCAGGAAACTACACACACATCCATGGACACACAAGCAAATAGTTGAGATGGGTGACTTCTACTAAAAGTATTTATGTCAATTTCCGGGACACGAGTCATCTACGGATTCTAATTTTATAATAAATCATTTAAGTAACATTTTAATTCGTAATTTTATTTAACCTTTATCCCGCATCGATCCTTTGCAATTAGATTATTTTGAATTTTAAATCAAATTCTGCTATTTATTATTAAAATTTATAAAAGCTTATATTTTCTTTTTATAGCGAAACGAAATTATAAAAACATGAATTCTGATTTAAATTTAAAGTTCGTGTTACGAATGCATCTGTAATATATCAGATAATATTCGACGACTCTAGTACCGCAAATGAAATAAATTAGTTTTTTGAAAAGAAAGTGAAAGATCGATTTCGAATTGCAAAATATGCAAATTTCATTCTAAAAGTGAATACGCAATCGCCAAAAAAAATGCGTTGGACTATTTTTAATTTAACCAAAGCAATTTGTAGCGAAATATTTAATTTTCAAAGAAATCTAAAAGGTTTTTTTTAAAATACGCAGAAAATTTAAAGCGTTTTTAATATAAATTAAAAACAAATGGCTTCATTATCGTCGTGTAAATATTTTCATACATATTTTTAAATTTAAAATAAACAGCGTAGGAAATTGTTTTTACATGAATACAATAATTGCTTTTTAACGAGAAATTCTAGTACCTTTAAATTTTTATAAAAACATCGGTCACCAAGAGCACAGTAACCCATTGT
Source organism: Ormyrus rosae (assembly GCA_035047165.1). NCBI lineage: Eukaryota > Metazoa > Arthropoda > Insecta > Hymenoptera > Ormyridae > Ormyrus > Ormyrus rosae. The sequence goes on from JAWWML010026188.1 coordinate 937, forward strand.
ATCGTATATTGATTAATTGATTTTTCAAAGGCCGAAACCTCAAGAAGAAAGAGTCGACGCGCAGCTCCATTTGCCCACAGCCTCCCGTATGACGTAATTATTATATTTATTACAATGTATCGGCGCTCGCCTTTATTACCAACATCCACAAAGTGAATTATGTTACACATAATGGAGCTCATTAGCATATTCGATTTATATATTCGAATCGCTCTCCCGGCCATTGCATTGCACAACGCCGTTTGAGCGCCGCGCTGCAGAGAGAGAGAGACTCTATTCAAGAACTAGATATTTTTCATCATCTGAATAAGCGATCCAATTCCCCGCGTCGCTTTATAGCCCCGCTCCATAATTCATAGCCCCGCAACTCCCCGGCAATCGAGAGACAATTCCGCAATCGTCGCCGCGGACAAAGCAGAGATCTCCGCGCGCGCGCCTCGTTTAGCAATGTTTATCCCGCACTTTCACCGTCCATCACCGCCGCTGCAGCGCCGCCGACGCCCTTCCGAAACCTTGGGGCCGGAAGAGAAGCGGCGCGGCGGCCTTGCACCCGAAATTTCGGGTATATAAGGCCCGTCGGCCCGGTCCGAGGCATCCAGTTCTCGACTTTCGAGCAGAGCCAAAAAACACACTCGCATCATCATCATGTACAAGTTCGTGGTCCTCGCCGCCTGTCTGGCCGTCGCCAACGCCGGATTCCTCAACGCCGGCCTTCCCGAGGCCCATCTGGCCTACGCCGCCTCGGCCACTCCCTTGGCCTACGCCGGTCACGCCTCGCCTCTGACCTACGCCGCCGCTGCTCCCCTGGCCTACTCCAGCCTGTCGGCACCGATCTACAAGTCTGCCCCTCTGGCCTACGCCGCCCCGGCGCCGATCATCAAGTCGGCTCCTCTGGCCTACGCCGCTGCTCCAGCTCTGTCCTACAGCAGCTCCGCCATCCTGAAGTCCGCCCCCCTGGCCTACTCTGCACCCATCATCAAGTCCGCCCCTCTGGCCTACTCTGCACCCATCATCAAGTCTGCTCCCCTGGCCTACTCTGCACCCATCATCAAGTCTGCTCCCCTGGCTTACTCCGCTCCGATCATCAAGTCTGCCCCTCTGGCCTACGCTGCCGCCCCGGCACCGATCATCAGCTCTGGACTGGCCTACGCCCAGCCCTCCATCTACAGCTCGCCGATCATCAAGTCTGCCCCTCTGGCGTACAACGCTGGATGGTAAAAGTCGAGTGTGGATATAGTATATAAATTGTATATTTGGAAGCGAGCAATAGAGGAATAATAGTTTATACACGGACTACTCGTACGCGAGCCGCGTACGGGCATGAGCACTTTTTTTTCACGACGACAAACCACATTATGTGTATATATAATTTTTTGACAAGGATTTGTCAACTTCAGCAACTTCATCAATAAACTATAAATTATTTATCACGAATACTGTATTTTTTCTTCACCTTTTTCTTATATTTACCATAATACTTCTATTATTTCGATTACTTTTTATTGATTCAGTATTTAAAGTCGTACAAAAGATTGATAAAAAATACAATTGAAGCTACCTTTAAAATTTAATAGTTTAAATTTTGCAATTAAGCTGATGGTAATTAACGTATTTTTTAATAGAGCCAGTACTTGTTTTAGAGAGAAAAAGCGTAAAATACTGCAGGAGCGGATTTCAGATTCGAGCACCGAATTTCCCTTCTTATTCTGCCGTCAATCGTGATGAACACTACACGGCAACTGCCTCTCACCTTGCCCGTCACCACCGAATTTCGATAAAAGCCGAAAGTTTTTTTTTTCATTTTTTCATTCGGTCATCAAATTGATGCATTCGATTTTTATCTCTTGTTGGACAAACCTCTTTTATCCCATCGTTCTCGTCCTCTATATTATCTGCGTTCCACAGCTCGGAAATCTGGTTTTATTTTTGCGAGATTTAAAAAAACTGCAATTTATTTCGTTAATGTAATATGTATTTTCGTATCAGTGATATTTTAAAAAACATTATCAAACAATTTCAAAAAAATACACAGTTTGGATATTAAAATAATCCTGTTATTTTGACGCGTGAAACGTATCTATAATTTTTTTTTTTACCGAACTTCAACTATAAAATAGAAATAGAAATCAAAAGTAAAGCAGTAAAATATGTTTCTTAAATTATAACCATTTTTATAGCAGAATAAATAAGATTAAAAATAAAAAGGCAGTGTATTTAAAAAATAAAAAAGTATAATTTATTATAGATTTCATCTACAGTCGGCGACGATAAATTCCTCCAAATTCAATCGCAAAATTCATTTCTCCAAAAAAACAAAAATTCTTCGCTGCCATTCCGCGCTCGAATCCTTGCGCGTTCAAGCCTGAGGTATGCGTGTCGTTAGCCTAATCCGACCAGGCGAGCCATCTCCCAAACTTTAGTGACCAATTGACAGGGCTGTCCTGATGATGGGCGAGGGCAAAGCCAGAGGAGAAGCGGTGCGAATGATGGGTCCTGGCAGGGCCAGATCACCGGCAGGGCGGATAACCGGGGCTGACAGGGTCAGAGAAGCGGCAGGGCGGATGATCGGGCCCGACAGGGCCAGAGAGGCGGCAGGGCGGATGATCGGGGCCGGCAGGGCCAGAGAAGCGGCTGGGCGGATGATCGGGGCTGGCAGGGCGAAAGGCAGGTCGTTGCGGATGATGGGCGTTGGCAGAGCGAGTGGCAGATCGTTGCGGATGATGGGCGTTGGCAGAGCGAGTGGCAGGTCGTTGCGGATGATGGGCGCCGGCAGGGCCGGAGAGAGCGAGGCGGCTCCCAGGAATCCGGCGTTGGCGGCGGCCAGGCAGGCGGCGAGGATCACGAGCTTGTACATGGCGAGGGTGGGCTCTGGTCTGCGACTGGAGGATCTGATGTCGAAACGCCGGAGGAGGTAAGGCTTTTATAGCGCCCTGCAAGGCTGACCGCTTCCGGCTCGAGGTGCACGTTGGGCGGGCATCCTGGTTTTTTGGTCCTATTGCGGGCCCAAGGTCGGGAAGGCTGAGGTTATGGGTGGCGGTTTCGTTTGAGGCAAAGGGAGCGGCATTCCTGTTGTACTGGGCGGGATTGATTTGAACGAGCGATGCTCGTTGGTGGCTTTGGGTTTGGATTTTGTTTTGGAGTTGAATAAATTGAATTTCGAAGTGAACGGAAGAGGTTGTATCGGCAGGAATCATCGAGGAAATTTGTCTCTTTACAGAAATTTATTAAATTGGCAGTTGAGTGATAACAGTTATTTTATAATTAAGACGGCTCGAATTACTTTATAAATAGAAGTCATAAAGATTGTTTGTCAAGCTTCTTCATTTTTTTTTTTTTTTTTTAATACTGATTCATGTAAATTAACTCGAGCAAATAATTAATATTAATGATCTGTTTGAATTTACATATGTTTTTATGAGCATATTGTAAAGACTAATGTGTACTTATCTTCATCAGTGCAGAGCCAAGTTGTTAAATTACTTAACGAAGAAATTAGTACTCTGCATAAATCACTTTATAATTATTCTTTATGGACTGTCTTACAACAGGAATCCTCTAGAAAGTGATATAAATTCTCAGACATTCGAATTCTCAAAACGAAGAAAACAGAAAGAATGCGATAAGATATTTTAAATGATGAAAAGGACCTTGCACTTTTATTGCACTTAAAACGTTAATATAAAAAGAAAATTCGGCGTCTAAAGGATTACGTAAATCTGGATTAAATTTGAATCAGCCAAACGTTTCATATTTTTATTTAAAAATATTCTTGCAAAATGTAAATTTTCAAAAGAATTTTCAATTTTTATGGATGGGTATCTTATAAATATTAAAATTTATGCATTTGTATGACATCCCAAAAGTAAAATTAAAAAACCTATTCAAGTCCATTATTTTTACAAATTTTGGAAATTTTTTTAGTTGTAAATAGTACACTTAGCTATATATTCTTCATTATCACAATCTCTACGTTATAATCATTACCTAAATCTAGTAATGAAACCCGAATAATCATTTGTTAAAATAAACAATTGAATTAACGCTGCCTAAATAGCAAGCACATCAGTTATTACGTCACACTAAATGCACATTAGCTCCTCTATTACGCAACGAGAACAGCCGACGTGCCGCCGGCAGGTGTTTAATATCCAACCTATAACCCACGAATTATTTCCGCGAGCGTCGCATCTGCACTCGGCGGAGCGAAGGTCATGAACCGGGCTTGCGCACAGGCAAACATCGCGTGGGTGCAGATCGCGCTCGTTCGATATACTTAATCGACTCGGAATCAGCCCCTCGAGAAGGTTTCGGGCCCGAGTTCCAAGGTCGAGGCGCGGAAAAAGAAAGTACATTATAACGACCGGAGTGGAACGAGTACCAGTGTCCGATGACATTACGGGGCTTTCTTGCATCAGCCGGCTGTTTTCAAGATTAAAGGTATTATATCCTACGCGCCGCGGAGTGCGCTCGCGCAATCGAGAGCCACGACGGGGGGGACCGTATTTTCTCGAGCCGCGAAAGAATTCGGAGAGCGATATTGCAAGGCAGGTGGAACGCTCTCGAGAGAGCGCTCGCTTTGTTTCGAAAACGAGAGGGAGAACGGGTTTTTCGAAAAACTTTTCGAAGTCCGCGCGGAGAGCTTTCATGTAAACCGCTTTGTGGGAGTTTTACGTCGAGTTTTTGTCGCGGTGCGATCGAGAGGATTTTATGGGCGGTTTGTAAATTTGAGTTGGAATTGTGAGATTCGTAGTTCGGTGTTTGGTTTGAAGAGACGCTGTTAGGTAAGAACTGTTGTTACGTATTAAAAGGTGGGCGATACGTTGCAGTTGTACTTCCTTCGGCAGTAAATTTATTTAAGTATTTGTATGGATAATTTCTTAAGATTGAAAGTATAATGAAAACTTCTGTAAACATAACAAATAATGCATTCGATTCTTAATCGCGCTAAGAATGACGAACAATTTCAATTATCTACGATCTACATCTTTTATGTCGCAACTCAGAAGCATTGAGAATCGGAATAAGTATTGAGAAATTTAGTTTTCTATTTTTAGTGCTCTTTATAGCATTCATTTTTCATTTCGCCACATGCAACTTTAGATATGATCTTTTAAATTATTGAAATGATCGTCCTCTTTGAAATAATTGTTTAGGAAAATTGATATATCAATCAATATGTATAATGATGTTTAATGCCCTAAATTAATGATTCTTATTTTGTAATAAAAATAATTTCAATTGATATGCTTTGTAAGATTTATTATTTAAATTATAAATTTTTTATGCGTTTCAAACTAAATAAATTATTTATTTTTATAGGTATAATTATCAAAATATATCGGGTCGCATGTTGTATTTATTATAAGTACATTTTATGAATGTCGTAAATAATGGTTTAGTTCGTAACGATTTACATAGGTAATATACTATAATTTTATAACTTTTTATAATTTTTATACTTTGGATACAATTTAATTTTTAGTAGTATCACTTAAACTTATCTTTTCACGAAACAAGTTTCAAATTGCCTTTGTGATATAACTTAATTTCTGCGCACAGACGAATTTCCGACAAAAATTTCAAAAAAATCACTTCGCAACGAAATGCAAATTATTCTACATTCCAGCAAATTAACTAAACTAAATTTATAATCTCATGTCGAAATGTAGATTAATCACTTCACTCAAAACGAAATGTCACTATACAGTTACGCACACAAAATAAAGCAAAACTATACTTTCATATTTATCCACCAACAAGCACCTCGCAACTCATAAATAAATATGGCACATTCATTTTTCTTGCAAAATATATTTCGAATCCAGCATTTCAGCAAAAAGAAACTACTTCGTTTCACAATTCCCCGCGACTACCCATTCGCTCGGTTAATCGCCAGAAAAATAACTAATTACCCGCGAAACTGCTGGCCAATCCGCGAGCCCCGCAGCTGGCAGGCATGTCGCGACGACAATTGAAAAAAAAAAAAAAAAAAAAAAATAGCGCTCGGAAATGCATCCCCGAGCATTGTGAAGCCGGCCTTAAAGCGCTCGGCGATGCGTATACATTCGGGGCCGAGCGACATTACTCGATAATTTATATCGCCGCGAGGAGGACGCGCGAGCAAAAACCAACCCATTTTTCGAGCGCGCACACAACCACGCACACACACACGCGAGCGAGCGTCTAATTTTCGTCCTTTTTCCTTTTCACCCTCCGCGCGCGTCCTCGATAAATGCAGGAGTCCGCCCCGTTCGGACATAACTCCTTTTTGAGCTGCTCTTTTTTGCCGGGGGGGGGGGGGGGTGAAGGGGAGTCGAGGTGCTTTTTGCGCTTCCCCAGACTGGACGTATATGCTAATTGCAGCTCTCGCGATTTGGAATCAGCGCGTGTTGATTTGGGCGGAAGTTTGAGTGCGAATTTGAAAGACACTGTTTTGTTCTGGGGATTCTGGTGGTTTATTGAATAATGAAATGGGATTTGGGTGGAGCAGTTGTTTGGAAGTGGTCGAGTGGTGTAAATTTAATTGAGTACAACAAATTTTAAGATACATTGTAGTGAATCATTTAGTACAAACAATTGTCCTTTAAAGCTTCTTGTAAATTTAAGTGCATTATAAATATAAAAGAGATGCAGCTTTCTTCTCAACTTCTTAAAATATACATTTACGCAACAGTATATTGCAAAAGTTTTGTTGAACAAACTGCTTCTACAAATAATTAGTAATTCAAAAAATTTCATAATTTTTACAATTTTTTTTGCATCAGCCACTGGACGTATGTTAATGGAGCACATATATTTAATGCCACCGTATTGGCGTTCCAATTATTCATACAGTTGAGAGAGAATTTACATAGAAGGGTTTTTACACTTTTTGAATCGTAAGAAACGTCCGGCTCTCAGACAAATGACCGGAATTTAAGGCCATCTATGAATTGACCATAAAGTATGAATCATATTTTTAACTTTGCCAAATTTATAGTACACGCTAAGCGATAGATAATTCGCGTTTTATCCGCGAAGCCCGATATACTTTGTAAATTTGTAATTGATGCAATTTATCGAGCGTGAATAGTCAATAATGAACGAAATTCGTCGTTTAAATATTTGAATAAAACAGTTATTGTATAAATGATACAATTAAAAGTGAATTTTTTAATTTTAATTCACAGTCAATTAAGTTTTCGCTCGTTACAACAATTACTTTTTTTTTATATTAATTAACGCAATTATCTTGTGCCCTTTCGTGTGCAGCGGGATGTAAAAAGCTGGAAAACGCCGCGGAAAATTAAAGTCTATTGATCGTATTTATTATTTCTTTGCCTTTTAGTCATTTTAATTGCTTTTTTCAGATAATCCATTAGACGATATAAAAGGAGAAGAAATAAAATACAATTGAATTTATCTCTAATATAATTAATTACCGTAAATCATGATAATGTTATTGTTTAAATAAACACGCCCAGATAAACAAAATATAGTAGCAAGAAAAATAAGGATATATAAATGATTTTAAAAGTTTTGCAAAGAAAAACCTAAAATATTTCAAAAAGTTACACCGGCAATCGAACAATTTGCCGAACAATTTGACACCACTAAGCCTTTTATCCGCTATCGGACGATCCGCGAATATACACTCTTCCAAAAATTCCGGAAGCGTCAGAAACATTCTATTCCACCATTTTCCATCCACCGCCACAAAAAAACTCGACGTTACCCAACAATCAACGTCGGCAATCCCATCCAAACTCCAAAGCTTCACTCCGGCGATAAATCATAAAGCAACACACCGCAAGACCGCCCCGGTAACCGGACAACTTGCAGTTCCCCAAAGTTACCAGAGGGGTAATTACATTGTCAAACAAGGGGCCGATTAAGAATCCGGCCCGAACTACAACTTCCGGCGTCAAACTGTTGATCGGCCCCGGCGAAGCTAAATCCCGCAGCCTTCCTCCTCCGCCGGGAAGTCGGAGCGGCGGATTTGCTCTTTGACTTTGTTGTTCTTGCCGGTGTCGCGTCAGTGATTGATCCCGAATCCGGACGTTGCGTAAGCCTTCGGGACTTTTATGCACCGGGAAACGCGAGGCTCGCCTTTTTAGCGGCCGAGAGATTTGCGCGATGGAAACGAGAGGTTTATGCCCAAGGCGAAGGAAAGAAGTTGTTTATTAGGCGGCGCGGCTTAATGGATCGAGCGGAGGTTCTTCCTTATGGGAAAAGCGCGAATGCAGATTGCGCCGCGCGGGACGGTGGCCTTGTGAAAATGCCTGAAACTTTATCGATAATGCTTGAATTAGCGCGATGATGTACTTTTGCAAATATAGAAAAGGATACATTAGAATTCTAAGATCTCGATAAATATTCACGCAAAACTTAAAAAATAACAAACACCACTCCCTAGAATAACAAATCAGCGGCGCTTTCAAAACTAAAAAAGAAAACAACTGAAAATCGTTGGCGATTGAAAGAAAGGCGCGAGGAGCCAAAGCAATAAGCGCGAAAACTCGAGAGAGATTCGAGTCCAGTATATCCGCAGGTAACATCGCCCGTCGATCCCCCGGCGGGGCGAAAATCATACGCTCCGCTTCCTCTCGAACAACACGCCGAGGGAGAGAGAGAGAGAGAGATCGGATGCTCGGCGCGATATCCCGACGGCGAGTTTATTGCCGGGAAGGGGATTCGAGGCGACGACGATCAACTCGGCGCGATTCCTCCCCCCCTCGGCGCTGGATGGCCGTTTGACCTCCTCGCGTCTGTGGATCCTCGTATCTCTCTCGGTGGGTTCCTCGGCACGGAAAGCGCTGATGCCTTTGTGAATTAAGGGTATATCCCGATGGAAATTGCCGCGAGAGCGAGGATTATTTTTGGTTTTGGTATTGGAATTTGCGCGAAGTGGAAGGGGGAGAATGGCTTTTTAAAAATTTAACGCGACATATAAGCTACGTTTGTAATATGCGACTGCGGAATTTTACGTAGACTGCAGGCGCATAAAGGATGTTACTGCTTTAAAGCTGAAATAATATTTAGTATTTGGAAGAAAAAGCAAATGTATAAAGGAAGCTTTGACATGGCGCCGCTCTTCCCTGCTGCAATAAAACTGAAAGGATTGTGTTACGAGTTCAATGTATACTTTAGTCTTGAATGTAGCTTCAAATGCACCTAATAAGCTGAAAGTTGAAAGATGTACGTAAGAGTTCACAGTAAAGATAAACTAAAATAGTCTCTTTTCCTCACTGTTGTTTGTCTTACTCCTGCAACGAAATTATAAATTCATTGCTTTTTTTTTCAAAATTATGTTAAAACTCGCGAGATTTTGACGCGAAGCCAATAATTCGAGAAATTAAAATATAGGCGAAAGGATAAAGGAAAGCAAAAAATTTGATTCATGAGAACAATTGTCACGACCTCGTTCCTCGGACATCGCGTAAATCGAGGGGAGGAGGAAGGATAAAGGCCTCGGATTCTGCTATCAGTCGTTCATAAAATTTTTTACCCGCGAGACTTACTTTATGCTACTTTCGACAAAAATTTCTCAAATATTTTCGAGTTTTATTATTCTCCTTTTAAAGCCGTCGTATAACGACTTGTAATACAGATCCTTGCAGAGTCTGCCGAACGAAAGGAAGCCATCTTAAATTTTATTTTAAAAATGATTCAATACATATATCTCGCCGAGTAATATCATTCAAGATAATTATGCACAAGTACTCTTCGGTAGAGAATCAGGGCAGATTCTCACCTGGCAATCCGACGCACATTCCACCTCGCGCTTGTTCTTCAAACTTTTTAATAAAGTTTTTTTAATCGCATAACGAGCAGAAAGCACGTTTTCTACTTACGTCTATTCTCGCTCGTTTATCGATCGAGTTTGAGGCAAAAAAGAAAATTGAGTAAAAAGGATGAACTTGTAATTTTTTTGATTAAAATGATGAATTCAGCTGGCGAGGAAGGTTGTCTTGTTGGCTGTCTTTTATTAAATTTCATGGAAATGTGATTTACGGCCTGTGGCTGATGTCTATCGGTAAAATGTTTCCGTCATAAAATCGTATTACTCGAGAAATGTAAAAAAATATTCTCGACGTTAAATAATTCCATGGAAAAACTTATTATTATTTTACTTTTACAATAAATTTACAACGCTAAAATCGTATTTAAATTTAGTATTCAACGTAATTTGTTTGTAAAATAACGGCATTCAAACGTAAGAACCATTTCCATTACGTAACAAGCAGAATCTTTCCTCGCAGCTGCATATTTTTCTTTTATAAACAAAGTTTCTCATGAATTGCACGTTAACTAATCAAACGCAATTATACTCTCATTCCCTTACTTTTTCATGCGAAATAAAAAACGTTTTATATAGCCTGTATGCAAATTGCGAAACGCGAACATCCAAACAACTTTTTACGCCGCCATTAATTAACGCAAATCATTATTTCCACCGGATTCCACATTCAAATCGCGCATAGAAAGAAGACGCGCTTCTCATATATCCCCTTATCCTCCTCGACGCATCCCGGTCCCCCCCCCCTCAAGTTTCAAATCCGTCCTCTAACAAACTTCTCGTAAGTACGCCTGCAAATTCCGGACTCCCGCGCGGAGCTCCCAATTAAAACTAATCTCCTCTAATTCATCCGGATTCGATCAAAGAACGCCGGCCGGCTTCAAAGGCGGCCTTTAAACAAAATCCTCGATAACCGAAGAATATCGTCCGAGTAGTCCTGCGGCTTTCGACCTCTCTCCGCTCGCGAATATAATAATTCACGGCTGGATACCTCTCCCCGGGCGTAGTTATGACGTTGGAGCGTGTCTGCGCCTCGAAAGAGAGAAGTGTAATTACGAGGGGGGGGGGGGGGGGGAGGACGCTTTAATTAATAAAATTGTTGCGCGGCCAAGTGCGCGCGGCCTTATCAACTAATTGTTTGAGTTGATTAGTTTTTCTTTTGTTGAGGAGGGGGACGAAGCGGAGGAGGAATTTATCACGCGTTAAAAGGAGAAAAGTCGGCCGGAGGGCTTTGAGCAACAATCTATTTTAAGTGCTGTAAAAAAGGAAATCTCTCCGCGGAGTGGAAACAGAGTCATCTTTAAAAAAAGCTCTTTAACTTTTTTTTTACGTCCTTAATTGAAAAAAAAGGATATAACCGCCGATTCGAGCGAGAATTGTTTTAATTAAAAAACTGGATTTTAGCGAATATAACTTTTATAATTTCAATTAAAGAGCACTTCTTCTTTATATGAAATATAACGGTTATTTTCAAACGTTCGAAACTGATTCGTAAAAGTTTCTCGCGCGAAGGTTCGTTAAAAAAAAGAAATGGGCCGAAGCGTCGCCGCAAAAACTATATACACGACCGCAACCGTATATATATATAGTGAGCCTAATAAGTAACGACATTAGCGAAAACTAACTTCATTGATTTAATTTGTCAATCGGTACCCGGGTGAGCCTTATCGAATTACGCGGCGGTAATGCCCATTAATACCGATCGAATCCGTCACCCGCCCGAGTCCCCAAGTGCACGTCGCGGCGCGAGTGAAGATTTCGAAGCCACTTTTGAAATTCCGAAAGATTCTCAAAAAGCCGTGGTGTACAACGTCGAAAAAAACGCGCGAACCTATGAACCCGCTCGGCATCGATTTCGCCATCGGAATGTGTATGTTTTCCCGCCGGAGCCTTTCACTCGCTCGTCGGGTTCATCGGCAATTCGACCTTTGTCGGGTAAAAATTGTCTCGGCGACTCGGCGCGTTTATGCACGCAGATACATTTGCCGGTCGTAAATTATTCCCCGCCCGAGAGCAAAACCGAGACAAAACACACTCGCGGCGAGGTAAAGTTAAGGGACTCGTGCCCGATTCGCGGGGCGATGTATACGTATAGTTTTCGGGGGCAACAAAAAATGTATATCCGCCGCGACGAGCCGCACGCAATACAACGCGTAATGGAATACACGAAACTCGAGCGGTGAGCCTGATTTTGTCAGACTCTCTCGGCTGTGCTCTCCGCGGCGCGGGAAGGCTGCGGGAATCGAGCCCGAAGTTGGGCGGCGAGTATCAAGTCGCGTGAAATAACGATAGGGTGTTGCAAAATTAATAAGCGCGATTGTGTATTTTGCGGTACAATGTACTTTTTTTAGGGATACTGTTCTTTTTTAGGGATACTTACTCATTGTTCTTGGTACTTTCGCAAATTTGCGGAGAATGACAAGTTTTAAAAAAATTCATGATCGTACGAACGTTTCCAGAAAAAAATTAATCCAAAATAAAAAATTACATTTCACCGCTTAGGAAGTAGCTTAAGAATCGTTACGTTCGATGAATAATTCAACCGCCCGGAACGCAGATCCGCCATTCAATCCAGAAAACCGTCCAATTGATGCCTCGGCAATCCAACCGCCCATTCATACCCGCAACCTCGCTCATTCCGAAATCCTCTCCTGAAAGCCGAAAAACCGCAGCTCGGCGCCTGAACATCAGCCGCCAATTAGCCGGCAACATCAACAAGCCTGCAGCGTTTCGCGACTCGTCGCATATACATGTATAGATCTCCGCGCCGAAGATCGGAGCGTGCAATTAGACGCGCGTGAATTCATTTACTCCGCTGTATTCGCGCGCACCCTGATGAAATCGGGCTGCCGCAATCCCGATGACTTGTACATGAAAGGAGGGAGGAGGAGGAGGAGGGGGGGAAGTGCCAATGAGAGGCCGCAGAGAGGTCTTGATTGACCTGCCATTGTAGCGGCGGGAATTAGACTGTAATCGCTTAAGGCTCGATGTAATGCGCCGATATGTTAATTTGCCGAGAGGCGCTCGGGATTTGACGAGGTTGTTTACTGGTTAAGGTGCTTTGCTCTCTGGGATTGGTTTACGGTGTGAATATTGGCGAGTGGTTTTGGTAGCTTATTATTTCGGTGATCAGAATATTCTTTATTAGAATAATTGATGTAGTGCAGTTCAGTTAAACTTGATTCTTTGGGACTTTTTATTATCTTTATCTGCACTGAGAGAAAACAAGAGTAAAAATTACTATTTTTTATCGTTATTTGTAAGAATATTTACTATATGTTTTGAATTAACTACAATTTTCGATTTTAATATTTTCTATTCATTTGTAAATACTATTATTTTTCTTCTCATATCCGAAATAACGATACAAAATAGTAATTTTTATTCCTTTTTTTTCTCACAAGGAGAGTGTACGACATTTGGATACTGGATTTTCCTGTAACTTTGGGATATGTTTTCTAATGTTAAAATATGAAGGAAGCTGCGTCCGTTCGGCCTAAAGCTCGATTTTTCAAAAGTTATGTGCTCTTTTAGCCAAAATCTAAGAAATATCGATTTTTCTTTAATCACGTATAACTTCTCAAGTATTAATGGTACAGTATTTTAACTCCCGGCATTCGAAAGGTGAGATCAAATCCTATCGATTAAAAAAAATTACATCA
>JAWWML010026199.1:0-14375 GCA_035047165.1 Ormyrus rosae
GAAGGGAGATAGGAAGAGTATAAGCAGATTGAATGAAATAATATGGAGAAGGAAAAGAATAGAAGAGGAAAAGAGGATGACAGAAAGAGAAATGGCATAAAATAAAATAAAAAGTGAAAGGCAAACACGAAAAGTGAAGGAAAGATGGAAAGGATACAAGCTGAGGCAAAATAGAGGCGAGAGATATAAACACAGGTAAGGAGAGGGCAAGATTAGTCAGGGGGATCGCGAAGCGCAAAGTCAAGCGATAGCAGAACGACAACAGACGGCGACAAATAAGCCAGTAAGTTATCAATTTAGTAAGAGGATAGAAAATAGAAAAGACAGAAAAATGGAGAGGAAAGTGAAAGAAATTTTTGAAAAAGTCAAGGAAACAAGAAAGAAAATGAGAGAACAAGAAGAAAAAATAGAGAAAATGAAAGAAGAATGGGAAAGAGAGAAAAAGATTTGGACGGAAAGAGAAAAGGAGTTGGCTATGGAAGAGCAAAGGAATAAGAACAGATTAGAGAAGAAGATTAAAGAATTAAATAAGAAGATTAAAGAATTAGAGAAGAAAAACAAGGATCTAGAAGAGAGAGTGTCAGAGCTAGAAAAGGAGAAAGGAGGACGGAAAAGACAGCGAGAATCAGACAACGAAAAAGAAAGCAGCTTGGACTGGGATGAGAAAGGAGAAGGAAGATGGAAAGAAAAGAGAAGCAAAAGCGAAGCGAGTAAAGAAGGAAAAAGAGAAGAGGAGAAGGAACAAGATGACGTGGTGGCGAAATATAAGAGGAAAGTGCTGATTCTAAAAAGAGGAGTGAATTGGTGCACAAGCCGATAGAAAACTGGATAAGAGAGGAGGTGGGGAAAAGGTGCAAAGTGGAACCGATAACGGATAGTAAAAACATTGCAAAGGTTTGGTGCGAAGACGCAAGAACAAAGGAAAAGATCTGGAGAAAGAGAGATGAATGGGAAAGAAAGGGAATTGTAAAAATTGAGGAGTGGAAGTCAGTACAAGAAAGAAAAGCAAGGTGCGAGACAATGGGAGAGATGAGAAGGATCTTGAGAGAGGCAGGGTTTGATAACCCAAAGATAAGGATAAAGGAAGGAGAAGAGAAGGAAGACGAAAGAATGGAAGAAGGAGAAGAGGGACAAGGATGGAGGATCAGAGAGTGGAGAGAAGAGAGAAGCGGAGAAAAGTGAATACAAAAACATAGAGACAGCGCAGAACAAAACAAGGACAGCGAGAACACACAAACCACACTCACACACTCACACTCACACATACACACGCACACGCACACGCACACACACACGCGCACACACACAAGGGATACAGTAATTAAGTTAAATGAAAATTAAATGTATAACCTAAGGTTAAATAAAGCTAATTATAATAATATTTTTTAATGTTTTAGTCTATTGTTTCTATATTGACAATTGAATGACCTTTAAAATCGTGTTTGATTTTTTGCAAAGGCTCTATCCGTTATTGAGATATTTGATTTAGAGAAAAGTTCGTCAACGAAATTGTGTTTCTTGTACAATTTAGAAGAGAGCTATGAAGTCGAATTTTAATTTTTAGTTTTCCGGTTTACAGAGTTAGAGTCTATGAGTTCAAGTATTACAAATTACAAGTTTAGGGGTATATGACTTTGTTGTTACGCGTACTTCAATCCTTAAAGACATTAACCCCAAACCTTAAATTCATAAACAAAAACTCTATAAACCCAAACCCGTAAATTCTAAACCCATAAACCCCAAACCCATAAACAATAAACCTTTAAACCAGTAAACCCAAAACTCATAAACCTCAAACCCATAAATCCATAAACTTTAAACCCATAAACTCTTAACCCGTAAACTCCAAACCGATAATCCCTAAACCTATAAATTCCAAACCCATAAACCCCGAAACCATAAATTCCAAACCCTAAATCCATGAACCCCAAATCCATAAAACCATAAGCCCCAAACACATCAATTTTAAATCCACAAACTTTAAACCCATAAACCTCTAATCCATAAACGCTAAACCAATAAATCCCGAACCCATAAACCTATAAAATATAAAACAAAAATCCTAATCTCCTAACCAATAATCCCTAGACCTGTAAACCCCAATTCCATAAGCCCCAAATTCATGAACCCCAAATCCGTAAAACTATAACCACAAACCCATAAATTCTAAACCTATAAACCGCAAAATTATAAACTACAAACGCATAAATTTTAAGAAACCCAGCCAATTAAGGCAAGGTTAAGGGTGATCCTAAGGAAAACTTTAACAGTGATCAACAGTTAAGGATTTTTTCTGTGACTGCGGATCCTATTAAAAACATAATATTCACGAGTTATATGGATTGAGATTTAGGTGTTTAGGATTAAAAAAATTACGAATTTGAGCTATTAGATTTTAGACTCAAAGAATTTAGAGTTTCAAATTTTGAGAATTATTGTTTAAGGGTTTAGGGGTCAAAAGTTTACGTTTAGATTACATTAGATTTTCTTTATTAGTCTACAGTGTATTATATAATTAAATAATAATAAAAAAGATATAATAATAACTAGGCGAAAGAAATCACTTAGGGATTATAGGTTTAGAATTCATGGATTTCGGATTTACGGGTTTCTGAGTTTAGGGATTGTCGGTTTAGGATTTATGGATTTAGGGTGTTTATGGGTTTGAGGATTAAGGATTTAGAATTTATAGATGTAGGGTTTTTGTGTATATGGATTTAGGGTTTGTAGGTTTAGGGTTTGTGGGTTTATGGGTTTATGGTTGTATGGGTTTGGGGATTATGAGCTTGCAGTTTGTAGGTTAGGAATTTATAAATTCAAGGTTAATGGAATTACGTGTTTGAGATTTATAAGTTCAAGGTTTATGGATTTATGGGTTCAGAATTTATAGGTTTATGGGTTTATGGGCTCAGAGTTTGTAGGTTTATAGGTTTATGGATTTATGGGTTTAGGGTTTATAAGTTTATGAATTTTAGATTTGTGTGTTTATGGGTTTGGGTTTATGGATGTATGGGTTTATGGCTTTATGGGGTTGGGGTGTATGGGTTCCATCAATAGATTCGCGGTCAATGATATAGTTTATTCAGTTCGTCGAATAGAACCTTATACAGAAATATGCAGAGATAGAGATTAATTAATAAACCATGATAAATTTTCCCAAATCGAGGTGAAGTTTATTATAAAACCTATAAACCTATATATTGACGTCTAACAGGGGGCAAAAGTTAAAATTGAAAATTAACTTTTGAAACTTTGTACAAAAATTGGAGAATACATGTAAGACCCAGCAAGCCAAAAGTTAATAAATACTATTGTAATAAGGAAAGAAAGTACAAAAAAATGAAGACAGGAGATGATCAAGGACAACAAGACTAATGGTCGACTTGAAAAACAAATGCGCTGCTCTATAACGAGAAGGGGAGGAATTAACGCCGGAAACAAGCAATGCAGCAAGAATGTGTATTTCTGCCTTTGAGCGACTGAATTTGACTAAATTTTGCAGATACTTCGGCATTGATGCAGTAAAGTTAATTATGCAATAAAATTTTTCCGACTAGCCTTAGAATGAAAAGTCAAAAAAATGTATTTCTCGATAGTAATCACGGATATGTAAGGGTAGTTTGCGGGGTAATAATTAAGTTGATAATGCGTTTTTGTGCATCTTAGGTGTTAAATAGACGTTTTTTTGCTGTCTCACGGCGTTTTATTCCAAATTTCTAAAAAACATTGCTAAAAAATATTGCGAACTTCAGCTACATACTTTAATGAGACTTAAGTTTGCATCGTTGCTATTCAACGAAAAGCTGGCAACGATGAACCACTTAGCACATCGGAAGTCGCGCGCGAGCGCACCTAGCCTCACCGCAGTTCGCAGCGCTACGCGAGCTGCGGCGAGCGATTTAGTTTTTTATAATTTTGGGCTCGTGATTCCAACCGAGAATCACGAGCCCAAAACGAGTTTACTGGCGCTCGCGACTCGAAGTGTGTGCTTGCGATGTCCGCGACCTTGGGCTTTGGATGCCGCGTTTCTCGTACATCGCGGCTGACGCCCGTAAAAGTTAGTAACTAATTACAGTGTAAATAATACCGTGCGCTGGGTTTTATTCAATAAAGTTTTTTAGTGTATAAAATAATCATTTATTTTTAGTGTTAAATACTGCCTTCTCTGACCCACACACTCTCCACTGAGCTTTCCCTTATCCTTTTTCTCTTTACAGATTCCCTACAGCTTCATAAATCCCCCTGCCCAGTTTTATAATCCTGGTAAGACTGTGACAATTGACGCGTACAACGTGAGGCTCGGGAAGGCATTTTGGTCGGTGAATCGGGATTAACACCGAAAAAGTGCTACGGCTCCTTTGTCGCGCTCGCGGGCACACACGCGACTCGCGACGCGAAGTGTAAAGTGGCAGCCATCTTGGGAACGAGGTAAGTGCGTTGCAACGAAAGGTTCAATTTGAATATTAAAATCTTTTGTGCTTGATTGCTTATTTAAAATTTGACAAATTGATTTTTGGTTTTATTTTTGAAATTTTATAAATTTTTTTTTTTTTTTTTGTAGTGATAATACACTTAGTGCTTCTTACAAAGTAGTAAGAAATGTAAGAGAAATCGCGTGTGTGAATATTAAAATCTTCCCTCGCGCTCTTGGTACAGAAATTCGATTACAGTTTTGAAAATTTATAAAAGTAGCGTAAAGTGTAGTTTAGTTGAAAAAGATAGTTTTTTGTTTGTGTTACTCAAAAAGTCGTTAAGTTTTGCATTGATAAGAGAGTAACGGCAGAAGTACAGAAAAGTAAGAGAGAAGGTTTGAAGTTTCCCTTTTCTCTCTTTTCGACCAAGTAGAATTTTCTTTATTAGAATAGTTAGTCCGTAAAGATGGTAAATTATATTTTTGCTTATTTCGAATAACGCGAGAAAAATTATAGTTTTACTTTTTAAAATAAGTAAAGTTTTTTTTTTGTTCGATTAAGAGGTAGTTAAAAATCTCCGTCATAAGTCATCTTTTTTTTTACAGTCAAATTCGTACAGGCTTTCGTGTTAGATTTAATAGGATAACGTTATAAGTTTAATTTTGGAAATCTTGTTAAATTGGTTTAGTTGTAGTCAGCGTGAGAAATTTTGAAAATAATTATATTTTTTTTTATTGCTGCAAAGTAGCATTAATACAAGTCGAGAACAATCGATTGTTATAGTTTAGTTTTTTTTCTCTCTCGCACTAGTCAAGATTTACAGACTGTAAGGATAGTATAGCTTTAGGAATAAGCAGTTGATATACAAAAAAACAAAAAAAAATTATTTTTGGCTTCGAAATCAATTTAGTTTATTACAGTCATATTGATTACAGATTGTACATATTTTTAGCATTAGGATTAGGTAGCTTAATGTACAATTTCAGCAAGTCTAGAAGACTTGAAAAATTTATAAAGCTTGCTGCCCACGTGGCGAGTTCGTAACGTAACTTATAGTAGTGCTGAAAAACAGCACCATTGCTGCTGGCCGAGAGAGAAGCAACTACGCCGCTCTCGAACCGCGCAGCAAAGTTCAAAGAGAACTTAGCCCTCACACACGTGATTGAAAATTTTTTCTTTTTTATTTTGGTTTGTTCTGGCAGTTCTTGCTTTGCACTGCTTAAGTTGGCTGCGCACTAAAAACTTTGAGTGCTTGATTTTTTTTTGGAATTTTATTATTGAATTTTTTATATGATATGCGAATTTGCTATATTCCCTGGTCCGAGAAATAGCCCTTTTCCCCTACAGACTTATCCATACAGAATTTTACGTTTTTTATTTTATTATTAAAAATATGCTTTCGGTTCAATTTCTGGATAATTAACGAGATTGCATTCGTTGAATAAAGATACAAATTCAATTTGAATTTTTTTTTGTATGTGTGTTGCTTTTTGCTTTGCTTGCTTAACCGCTTAATATCATATTTTTCACTTTGAAATTAGCTTATAGTTTTTTTTTTTGGGACAGAAAGAATTATGTTTTGAAGTTTAACATTTTTTTTGGCAATAAATTTCTAATTGGCTTTGGAATAAAAATTCTAAATTGGGTTTTGGGCTTTACAACGTAATTTTTTTTTACAATCTCGCTCTAACTTAGCAACTCTAGAATCTTGTTAAAAATTTATAATTTTCTTTTGGTGTGTTTGCTAGTAGAATTTATTTTGAGTTGGGGAATTTTATTTTAGTATTAGAATTTAATGAGCTAAATCGGCTACCAATAAGGAATCTGAGTCTTAGGAATTTAGGGCAATTACCTGATCAGCGCTACATTTTAGTAGGATTATAGGAATTATAACAGATTATTGTAATTTCGCTATTTGAGGATACTACAGCGTAGATTAATACAGAAGATCTACAGTTTGGCAAGAGGAAGTGATTACCATGGACGGTCTGGATTGGGACCTATCCATCACCTTTCCATCAATTCAAGAATTAGTCTCTTACGGGCCAGAAGAGGGGCACGATTTAATTAGTAGAGCCGTAGAGACATATATTACGTCGAGGCTGCTCCAGGTAGCATTGAAAAGGGGGTGAACCCTGAGGGGCTCCCCAATACCGTAAAAGACCGTTTAGTTCGACACGAGATGCGGACTATATACGGCGTACATTCGGTCTACTGGGACCCAGAGGTGGACGAATATACCCTAGGAGGACCCCACAATACAGGTGACGGATCCGTCGATGTTATTTGATCCGGGTCATCATTTTAATGGATTGCATCGGGTGTCCTCACCCCTTCCGCAACCTACAGAGCATTAGCCGATTGTCACCAATTCATCAGGATACAGAAGGAGCTTGCCTACAGGACGAACGCTCAGTCCATACAAAGACCATTTGTCAATACATTTTGCATCTACAGCGGCAACTCAATATACAGAAATTAGCGGCAATCAAGAAACAAGCTTCGTCCCGAGTACGGATTCGAGACCTAGTTTATCATCAGGAATGAGGCCGACTGCTCAATCGACTCAGATTACACAAGAGCCGATTAATTCAAATGCTAATCGAGCTACAGGTGAGGCTCATACGTCGGCAATGGACTTAACGGTACCGCTTAGAGGAGAGTTACCCTCCAGGCACGTCTTAGTGAACGGTCTACCTTTAGCATCACCTATCACTAGTATAAGGGACAACCTACTCAGTTCTCGAGAACTTCATACTTACAGGTCCCGACGTCCAATATACTGAATAATACTAATATAAAGCCGCCATCATATGGTAATAGTGTTCAGAATAGATTAAGTGGGCAGTACCCCCAAACTGTAAGAGGCCCCAAGTGCACCTCTCACCGGGTGCACTTTGAAGACGAATTATTGAGTCCTGCAGCCTCTATTTTACAGGGGGAACACTGGCGACCCCAGGCACCCTCAGGTTCCCGAAGCACCTAGGATTTATAACAGTACTGGAATAAGGCAACCAATGCATAGGAGTGAAGAGCCCCTCTATACGTACAGAGGTACGAGTAGTCAGGAAGAACCTCGCTATGTACAAGAGCCAATGAATGGCAGATTCAAGTACAGTTCTAACAGCTACAGATATGATCGAGAAGCGCCCTCCACGAACAGGTATTCAAGGAGTTTGTCTAGTACAGAATGCTGCACTTTCGTACGGGAACTTCGCACGTGCCACGGATTGACCACGTGGCATATCAGTTTCAAGGGAAAAAATATAGACGACCCCGAGGAATTCTTGGCACAATTAGCAGATTGCAAGTTCCAGTATAACTTAACGATAGACGGTTTAATACGTAGTCTTCCTTCGGTAATAAATCCAGACGTATGCCAATGACTCCGGCGTGAGTGTTATCGTTGGAACAATTATAATGATTTCATCGAATCGTTCAGATTACAGTACTGTGCGGACGATTTACAGGAAACACTGGCACAAGACATTGAAAATCGCATACAAGGGCCGAGGGTGGATATTACGACCTTTCTGCTAAGAGCACTATGGGATAGAAAGGATCCCCCAATGCCCCTCAAAGAACAATTGAATAGGGCGTATAGAAATCTACACCCTCGGTATCGCGATAGGATCGATCGCGATCAGTTTACAGATTTTATTCAACTACAGAAATTGGGAAAAAAGGTAGAAATGAGGCAATCCTTCAACCAAGCTTATCGGGTTCCCCTTCCGCCAATTGAAACTTGGTTTCCCACTTTGCTTGTGAAGTGAGTGATAGGAGGATGAAGAGACTAGCTCCAGTAAAGAAGCCTGTTAGTCGAATTTTCAACAATTACGCTCCCTATAAATTGAAGGATGATTCAAGTCCCCTTTTGAGGCCGGAAATAACCGGTAAAGTAGAAATGAGTACAGAGCAACTTAAAGTTACAGATGGAAGGAGGGCTAGCAAGAGTCAAGAGCCTAGAGTAAAACAAGATTCGGAGGCATCGGCAAAGAAGTCGCCTCGAGTCAATTTTGGGCAAGACTCGGAGAAGATAAAACTCC
Organism: Ormyrus rosae; assembly: GCA_035047165.1. Taxonomy (NCBI): domain Eukaryota; kingdom Metazoa; phylum Arthropoda; class Insecta; order Hymenoptera; family Ormyridae; genus Ormyrus; species Ormyrus rosae. The sequence goes on from JAWWML010026199.1 coordinate 8,459, forward strand.
GCAAGGCAACCGAACCTTGTTACAGGTGCGGGCAATTGGGTCATTGGTCTGCGACCTGCGATGCCCCGAAGAGGAGTTCTCGCTCTGGATTGGTGGGGGTGTATTCTAATGAAAAACACCATTGTAAAATTCCCCGTTCGGGAAACGAATAGAGGAGGACGCGTCACGGGTCAGCGAGCCTCCTCCACTACAAGTGATCCCGATACAGTGAACGGTACAGGGACCCATACAGATGAGTAAATTTACAGAGAAGTCAAAGGAGCAGCATTTCCCAATTATCGTAAAATTGGGCTGGCATAAGGATTTTCCCGTAGGATCGGGAATGAATAATTTAGGTAGCAGTTGCTATCTCAATAGCACTTTACAGGCTTTATTTCACGTACCGACGTTCGTGAATTGGTTACTAGCAGATCCGCACCATGCTCTTAAGTGCGAGTTCAAGAATGGGGCTGGAGAGTGCCTTAATTGTGCTATGGCTAAAACTCTACGATTAAGTCACCGTATGACTGGCAGTTCTACTAAACCTTGGTTAATCCACAATCAGTTATCTAGAATTTGCAAAACAATAGCTCCAGGAAAGTAAGAGGATGCTTTTGAGTTCTTACAGTATCTTTCACAGAGATGGAAGAGGATTACTTGGCAAGATGTAGCAGGAACGCTACCGATACTTTTGGGAAGACGAGAATCCTATTAGACAGATTTTCGGAGGGTTCAGAAATTCGGAGATTAAGTGTAAGCAATGCCGACAGATCTCGTCGACAAAACAATATTTTCAATACCTATTTTTGGATATACAGAGGGCGACATCAGTAAATGGCGCCATTTCAGAGCATTTTGGTTTAGAACAAGTCAATTACAGATGCGATGCCCGCGGAAACCTCGGAAAGGCTACGAAGTCATTAGCTTTGGCTACCCCGCCGCACGTTCTGTGCATTTAGTTAAAACGATTCAGCCGATATGGTGGAAAAATAACATTCTATCGAAATTGATAAGACTTTGGATATGAAGACATATATTCGCAGCTCCTTCGGCAAATCACGGAGTCGAGGAGCTTATAAATTGGTTTCAGTGATCGCTCACTCAGGAGCGAGTGCACATCGCGGTCACTATACAACTACGGCTCCAGCTTCGTCGGAGTTTTTCCGTTTCGATGACTCCCATCCAGTATATGAAGTAAATACAGAGAATTTCGAGGAGACTACAGCTTATGTGCTGATCTACGAATTAGATTCAAAAATGACCCGTCGCAGTCATAAGGAAGACTCAAGTCCACCCTCTAGTACAGATGATGGGAATTCACGGACAACCAGGAACCCGGTTAGTTATTCAAATCATCGAATGATTACAGATTCGGCGGCCGTCAGTGAACAGGCGACAGATAATAATACAGAACAAAACCGTACAGTCCTCCATTCAGCGATTTGTAGCTCCAAAAAGGAAGTGATAAGGAAAAATACAGAAAATAGCATTATGAATGGAAGTACAGTGCTAAGTTCGGCAGATGGCATTTTGAGTAACGAAAATTCAACGATGCCTTTAGAAGTAATTTTGGAACATGCAGCTGCGATGGAAAAACCCGAGTTCATCCGGAAATTATGGCAGCGCCATGAGGAGTTGTCCGAAGATAATCGTCACTTTTTACGAATACAGATAAATGGCAAAATTGTAAAAGCTCTGGTCGAAGATGGATCTTCAAGCTCATATTTTGGTTTAGATACCGCTGTTCTGCTACAGGAAAACTGTACTCCAGCAAACTCCGCAGTTGTCGTGGGGGATGGTCGCCCGCTTGCCTTAACGAGCAAAATTAAAATTGCTACGACAATTGGCGAAACGACTAGAGTGATCGCCTTCGGATTAGTCAGCGAATTACACTACGATTGCTTACTAGGAAGAGATTGGCAGAAAGCCTTCGGACTGAGTATCTATCAGGGGAAGGAAAGTTGGCATATCGAAGGGGGACCAAAACACTATTTTTTCCGGATACAGATGACCCTGCTTTATATAAAGCTACAGTAATTAAGGAATCGTGAAATACAGGTGCAGATAGTGCGTGTACCCTACGTTCGGCTACAGATAAACAATTACATACAGTCCGAGGAATGCTGGATAGACTAGTTCCAACTACACCTACAGTTGTGGGAGTAACCCATTTGGCACAGCACAAAATCGATGTTTAGGGCCATGAGCTTATCAGACAACACCCGAAGCGGTATTCTAAATCAATCAAACAAGCTGCTCAAGCAGAAATTGACAGAATGCTACAAGAAGGAATTATCGAACCTTCAAATAGCCTATCGCATAGTTGTCCAGTAATAGTACCCAAGGAAGGGGGAAAGTACAGATTTTGCATAGACTACAGGCAGATCAACGCGGTTACCAAGAAGGATGCGTATCCGATGCGAAATATGGATGATATCCTGGACCCATTACACTCCGCACAGTATATATCGAAGCTTGACTTAAGTCAGGTATATCATCAGATACCATTGAGTGCAGAAAGTAAGATCACAGCTTTTTCAGTCCCGGGCAGAGGTTTGTTTCACTTCACCAGGATGCCTTATGGCTTAACCAATGCCCCAGCCACGTTTCAAAAGGTAATGGATCGTTTGATCAAGCTAAAATGGGAACCCGCAGTTTTCGCGTATCTGGATGATGTGATCATAGTCACATCCACTTTCAAGGAGCATATACAATGGTTGGAATTGGTTTTACAGGCACTCAAGGATGCAAACCTACAGTTGAACCGGGAAAAGTCGCAATTTTGCTGTACAGAAGTTAAGAAGGAGGGACTCAAGATATGTACAGAAAAAGTTCGACCAATTCTCGAGTACCCAGCCCTGACCAATGTACGCCAACTACGTAGGTTTTTGGGCATGATGGGCTGGTATTCGAGATTTATTAAAGACTTGTGGTACAAAAGGAGCCCATAACCAGTTTATTAAAGAAGAAACAAGCCTGGCATTGGGATACAGAGCAGCAGGAGACGTTCGACAGAATGAAACGTGGCGGGAGTATTAAGGCAAGTACTAGATGGCGAAGAGCATCCTATCTACTTTGTCAGCCGCTTGCTAAACAATTAAGGCTGAGCGTAATTACTCGACGACTAAGAAGAAATGTTTGACGGTACTATGGGCCGTAAGTAGACTGCGTGGATACTTACAAGGCACTCGATTTACAGTTATTACAGATCACTACAGTTTACTTTGGCTCCACTGGCTAAAGGATCTGACAGGAAGACTAGCCCGGTGGAATACAGCCTTACAGGCTCACGACATACAGTTTGTACATAGAAAAGGAACCATGCACCAAGTGCCTGATGCTTTGTCCCGAGCGATGGAAAACCAGCTGGAAATAGCGGCGATCGAGGGGGTCGATCAAGTACAGTGGGATGACTGGTACAGACGTCGACTGGAAGCAGTCTCCCGATTTCCGAACAGATACCCTAATTGGAGAATCCAGGAAGGGCGGCTCTATATACATCGCCCCAACGCAGTTACAGATTCTCTACTTACAGATTTGGATGCTTAGAAGCTAGTTCTTCCCGTGATTGAAAGAGAACAAGCTATCAAAGAGGCCCATGATGAACCTCAAGCAGGTCACCTGGGTGTAGCAAAAGCACATAAATGGATCGCCATGTATAATTACTGGCCCGGTTATGTTTACGATACAGCATGCTATGTAAAGGCTTGTCCCGAGTGCTAAACGCACAAACCTTCCCAGCACCCACCTGCTGGATTGATGGGACAGAGGAACGTGGAGGAGCCTTGGTTAGTAGTCTTGGCTGATATAATGGGCCCGAAACCAGCATCGAGACGTGGGAATCGCTTCATTTTGGTCTTTGAAAACGTATTTACAAAATACGTGGAAATGAGAGCCCTTAAGGGAAGAAGGTACCCAAATTAGACAGAAGGCCTAAAATTGATTAAAAATAATTTTTATACTCTCAGTAACACATATATTTATAGAAAGTATGAAAAAATGTATTTCAATCCACTTCAGGTATTAGTTTTAACTTAGAATGTCAGATTTCCTCCCAAAAAACTGTAAAAATACCAAATATTTGATTATCAGTCTGCGCAATGAGTTTCGAAGGACATGTCCCAAATTTTACACATAAGTTCTTTGTATACGAATAAAGAAATCTATGTTACAAAACATACATACAAGTTCTTAGAATATTTTGTTAAAATATATATTATAAATTATTATTAATAATTAAGTTGTTTTTTATTTTTATTTTAATTTATAATATGTTCTAGCAACTTTATAAATGTTTTGTAACATAGATTTCTTTATTCGTATACAAAGAACTTATGTGTAAAATTTGGGATTTGTCCTTCGAAACCCATTGCGCAGACTGATATTCAAATATTTGGTATTTTTACAGTTTTTTGGGGGGAAATCTGACATTCTAAGTTAAAACTAATACCTGAAGTGGATTGAAATACATTTTTTCATACTTTCTATAAATATATGTGTTACTGAGAGTATAAAAATTGTTTTTAATCAATTTTAGGCCTTCTGTCTAATTTGGGTACCTTCTTCCCTTAAGGATTTAGGGTTCAGGGTTTAAAAGTTGACAGTTACAGATTCAGGAGTTAAAGTTGAGAATTTAAGAGTGCGGGTTTAAGAATTGAGGTTTCGCGGTTTTAAGAATTGAGGTTTCACGGTTTTAAGAATTGAAAGTTCACGGATTCAATCTTTAAGGGGATCTAAGGGTTCAGAGTTTAAGAGTTCAGTGATTAAGGATTTAGGGATTAAGGATTTAGGGCTCAAGGTTAAAGGGGTTAAGACTTATGGGTATTTAAAGTTGTGGGTTTATGCATTTGGGAATTAATGTTGGAGGTTTAAGGGTTTAAAAGTTGAGAGTTTAAGGATTCAATGTTTAAGGTGGAAGATTTAAGGGCCAGGATTTAAGGTTGAGAATTCAAGGGTTAAGTATTTAAGAGTTAAGCGTTTACGGATTCAGGAGTTAAGGTTGATAATTTAAGAATTTAAGAGTTGAGGTTTAACGGATTTTAAATGTTGAGAGGATATTTAATCTAAATATTAAAATATATGTTTTATTTCAGACCTTAGAGGAATTTAAAGAATGCGAGGTGAACTGGAAAAATAAGTGTAAAGAAAAAACAATTACTATACAACCATATGTTGCAATTATTGGTGATTTTGGAAAAAGCAAAACGGCTTCGGTGATTGTGAATAATATAACGTACACCTTTGAAGATCCTTTGAAAGCAGTAGATACTTGCTTTAAAATTTTTTTCGCATTAAATCTTGAATATCAGTCAGTTTGCGCCCACGTATGGTCTTTTTTAGAAAAATATATTTACAAATTAATAAATCGACGCCTCCTATGCATATAATTCTATCTCAAATTAGCATTCAATATGATTCTAACTCAAAACAGCATAGAAAATCATTCTAATTCAACACATCGAGCCAGATGATTCTAATTTAAAAGCGCATGCAATATAATTCTTACTCGAACTTATATGTTAGATAATTCTTATTCGAGTTTTGATGTAATATAATTCCATTTGGAAATTTAATCATTCTAATTTAGCTCGCGTTCAATATAATTCTAACTCAACACATCGTGCAAAATGATTCTAATTCACTAATATGTCTAGGACGATTCTAATTTATGACCGTTGTAATGTGAATAAAGCAGGTAGTATAGCCCAGTACGGGACAATTCGTTACTGGTGAGTTACAATGGTATAACGACATACATTATACAAATATAACAAAAATAGCTGCTGCCAATGCATTGGAACGTAGCTAATCTGCATTCCTCATGCAATTAATGCAATAAAAATGCTTTTTGATATCAATTCTCTTCTTTTTTATAATCCGTTCTAAAACGTGATAAATAGAATCGTATTATTCAACTATCATCTATACAGTAAAATAT
>JAWWML010026210.1:0-14375 GCA_035047165.1 Ormyrus rosae
AATAAAATTATACGTGCATTTTCAATGCAAAAGTTCAAAATGGGTCATTTGACCCGTTATGGTATGTTTAGTGTTAAAAGAAATATTCATTTATTTTAAATGCGTAAAGCTATGCTTAAAAAGAACTAAGCTTATCATTTAGCAAATTATTATTTCACCTTAATCCGTAATTTAACTTAAAACGTGTAATTACAATAAAACAATATTTACCTATTTACCGAAGCATCAGATCGTTTTATTCCGCTTTTTCAAATCCGGAAATCAAAGGAAAAATCGTCGCCATGCCTTCCCGGCCGCCGTATCAAAAAGGGGGATAGCTTATGTTTCGTCATTTTTGAAATGTAACGAAAACCCGTGAAAGGTCGACGCGTTAAATTAACGAGAGTGTTTCATTAGCACCGCGAGATTGGCATCGCGAAATTCGGCGAATTCAAAAGAGCGAGGCGCGGCGCGAGTTTCCTTTTTTTTTCGAGGGGCCCACCCCCCGGAAAAGGGGCCGCGATCGCGTTTTACGCTTATGAAATATATTTCGAGTTTATATACGCATTTTCCGTAAATTTTATCTGTCGCCGGGCCGAGGGTATTCACTGTGGAGAGGCTTTTATTTACGAGTTTATTTTCGGTCGAAATGCGAATTGTTGGACGTGTTGTTGCTTTTATTACTTGAAATCACGGGGTAATCATAGTGCGCTTGTTTAATTTTTATTTTTTCAAAAGAATTTCAGTACATTACTTTCGAATTTTTGCAATCAGCTGTCCATTGCGACGAATAAATTTCGAATTTGCGATGTAATAAACTTTTATTGAAGACGTCGATTTAAACTAAAATATTGCGGTTAACTGGTTTTATGAAGATGACCGGATATTTTTATTTTTCATGACCTTTTTTTAAAAAAGTAAGAACAAAATTAGACATCTATGATTTTATAAAAGCTTATGAAATTAAATATAAATCATAACGATACAAAGTGTTCCAAATAAAATTATCGAACAACGGATATAACTAAAGAAAAAATAGAATAAAAGTTAAAATAAATATATAATTTCAAATTATTCAATAGATTCTAAAAAAATAAGAATACTATTTAAAAATCCTTCTTTAAATAAATTCCACATCTAAAATTGATTTCAACTCTTTTTGCTTACTATTATTACGACGCCGCCGAGCCGCACACGATAAAACACGTTCAAAGAATTCCTTCTTATCTCCCTCGCACTCAACCCCGCACAAAAATACACCTACACCTCCTCGGTTCCGTTTCCTCTCCGCTAATTCCGCTCGATCGCACGAGAGCGCACTCAAAAAACAATCAGCGGAGCCCCGAAGAATGCCGGCGGCAGAGAGAGAGAGAGAGAGCCTACCTGTCAAATCGTCTCTTCGAAGCGTTCACCTTTGGCCCGAAAATCCCTCCAGCTCTCTCGCGGGGCGGCTCTCACGTATATCTCGGCTGGCGCCTCGCGTCAAAGGGAGGAGAGAGAGGGGCCGTCGGCCGCTGAAGTGCGCGAATCCCATTTACCCCCGGCGAAGCCTGCACTCCGCTCGAGACAACAAACGCCGACGGGGGAGGAGAATAATAACGCACGCGGGAAGAAAAAAACGGTCCCCCACCCCCCCGCTGCGAGAGGATGTTTCCGCGTTGTTTATTAGGCCGCTTTATTGGCTCTAAATCAGGCTCCTTCGTTTTTCCGAGCTGGAGAGGTCTTTTCGAGCGTTTAATACTTTGCCCCGCGAGGCCGGAGGAGCGGCTCTCGAGTGCATTAGTTTTTGCGGAGAGAAACGGCGCGATGAAGTGCCCCGGCATGCATTTCAGATTAAGGAGGTGCAGTGGGTTTTTATTCGGGATGGATTCGTTTGTGTACGCCGGTGTCATGTTTAATTTTCATGTTGGATGGTGACTTTTGTATTTTTCTTATTTTAAGAGTTTCTTTTAAGTTTTAAATGTAGTAATTTTTTAAATATTGATCGATTGTCAACTAAAGGGTGGATTAAATTTCTATTATATTTATTATTGTTGATTTCCAAGGGGAAATTTTGTTTGGTAAAAGTAAGCAGAAAACTAATTGCAAGCGATTTTTAAAATTAAAACATTCTCCGCTTGGAAACGTGAACCAAAAACAAGTACTGTCCAATAGGTTTAGTTACTATCGTTTTATTAACGTCATAGATTTCACTTCAACTATATATATAATATAACATTAAAAAAAACTACTTTCAAGTAAAAATCCACTATCACTCGATGAACTCAATTTTCGCCCCTAAAAGCTCCCTTGAAAACGAAGAAATCTTCGTCGGCAAATCCTAAGCGATAAAGCAGTCCTTCTCTCGCCTCTCGCCAACACCGTCGTTTAGCTTGCCGGCAAACGCGACAAAGTAAATCTCCTTAAATCTCGGGCTCCACCGCCTAGAATTGCACGCTCGCGCGCGCATCCACTTCTCGCGCGCTCAATCCAGGCTAAACAGCTGAGCGTCCCTGTTTATCAAAGCCCTCGGCAAGTTTGAATGGCTGGGCTCTCTCTCTCTCTCTCTCTCTCTCTCTCTCTCTCCGCCTTATACGCACCGAGTGGCATCATCGTCTGCTCTGCCGGCGACGCGGAAGAGCCCGCGGGGATTGCGGGAGAAGCGCGCGCGCGCGTCAGTTTCCGCTCCGCCCGATGCTTCCGGAGCCGAATTGGAGAGCTTTTCGAGCCGACAAAGGTGAGAGTTTTCGATTGGGAATTGAAGATTCGAAGGTGTCGGTGGAGGGGGTGATGATGCGGTGTTTCCTTCGAAGATCTGGGATGCCGAAGTGCGGGGGGAGGTTCTTCGGGGAAAACCCCTGCAGTGCAGCTAATCATGATGTACCGCATTTAGGTTATGTATAATTCATGATGATATAATTAATCTGTAAAGTCAGGTATTATTATAATTACTAAACTACCAAGAATCAAATCCCTCGTGTTTCTGATTCGCTTCACAGTATAGTATGTCCAGAGGGCTAATAATTTAATAACAAAACCCAAAGCGACCTTTTGCATTTCTCTAAAATAAGCCGCTTTTCGCGGCTCTTAATTCACCTCCGCGGTATCAACCAATTCTTCCGAAACAGCGCCGACTCAACCACCGGCGGGGGTCATGCCGTATACCCGAAGCGTTTCGCAGCGGCGGCAGCGGTAATTGCATATTTATGATCTCCCGAAGAAATCTAATGATCTCCCCCGGCGCATCCTCTCGCAGATTAGGCGCCGGGCAAATATTGCTCTTGGCGCCGGGGCAACGCGGCTTTGCCGAGTGCGCAAACTCGACCGCGCGAGTTTACCCGGCTTCTTACTCCGGCGGAGCCGAATTTCCGAAGACGGGCCGATGGAGAGGCGACGGCTGTGGGTGGGATTTTTGGGGGGAGGGGACTTGTGTTTTGGAGGCTATTTTTGTTGTGAACTTGATTTTTTAAGGATGATTCTTTCTAAGAAGTAAGGAAAGGTTAGTAGTAAAATTGAAGCAGGGATAATTTTAGAAAGAACTTTATTGAATGGTCTATTTTGCTTTATTATTCCGATTAATTGAAGACTCGCAAATATAGCATCGTGCGGTTGATTATCAATTACAGTGAACTACATTTCTATTTTATACTTCCGAGAAATTCGTTTTAACAGTAGATGCGTAACTGCCAATAATGCAGGCCCGTACCATTTCGTTTAATTTATCCCGTATCAAATTAGCGGCCAGTCAATTTTGAATAAAGGCTGAATTCTAGGAATCCGAGAGTTAAAATATGAGCCGCTGCATCGATTCTAAATATTTTTCCAGTAATTGCACCACTTCACCAGTTTTATAATGAACAACAAAACAGCGCAACGATCCACTAGCCGTAATTCAATTTTCCCCGCATCAACGAGAGAATCATCGACAAAAACTCCGAAGTATCTCGCACAATTCCCCGAGTTCCGCTATATTCGCTCAATCAAACGACGACATGCAAACGCGCGGGAACATTGCTTCCTCGCCCCCCCCCCCCCGTGCAATTTAGTTTCCCGTAATTAATAACTTACTTTCCATTCATCACTTCCACATTCGCCGTGCAAAAGCCAGCCGCCGCCGCCGCCGCCGCCGCGTAAACAAGTCCCCGCAAATATTTACTCGTCCGCGGATCGATGCTCAATTAAATAATTCCTAAGCGCAGCTAAACTGGATTTGAATATTGATGCCGCTTATAAATATGTATAAGTTACCGCGCCTGCACGCACGAATGTTTAATCAAGCGTAAGTTAATAGCAGGCCTCTCTCTCTCTCTCTCTCCCCCTCTCCTCGGTTTCGTCATAATTTTGTAACGTTGTTAATGCCCGCCCGGAGCGGGTTATGAAGCGTTAATTGATATTCAGCCGCGCGCCGATGGCTCGCGGGTGGGGGAGGACGGTCTGCTTTTCCCATTGTTTATAGATCGTATCTGACAGCTGACGCGAAGTCCTAAAACTTTTATTACCGTCCGCGCGCGCGGCTCGAGCCGCGAATTATCATAAGTGCGCTTGTCGCCGAGTCGTTGCGCACTCGATAATTTACGCGCGAACCGGGCGGCGCGCGCGGGGGCGGATTTTGCGTTCGGCAGGTTTTCGCCGCTGCTTTTCAACGGAGGACGTTGACCCACATGCCTCCCCCGACCCGTATCGCGACCCCCTCCCCCCCGCCGAATTGTGGACAATTGCTCTGTTATCTGTTTGGGTTAGATGCTGGTTGATTAGATCGTAATCGTCGTTTTTGAACGTTTGCTTTTGATTTGTATACGGTTAATTTTCGAATAAAATTCCGGATATTAGGTGCAGTTAGTCGTATTAGATTAGTGGATTATTGTTTGTAGTGATAACGATGTTTTGCTTTTAATATTGCCAAGGACGAACATTTAAATCGTTGGTATTGGGTAGCAATTAATGACTTGGCAGTTCTTGATTATGCGAATAACTCAATTATGAACTTATCTCGCAGTCAATGATTTAATTATGATTCACAATAATGCATGCATTTATACATCTGTTCTATTTACCAAGAATTAAAAATTAAATCAAAATTAAAATCCATTAAAATAATAAAATTAAAACAATCCTAAAAGTTAAACCTCATAAACACCTATCCACGTGAAAAAATTTTGTTCAGCTTGAATACAAGTTGTATACAATGGCTGTATTAAAAAATGATTCTACATAATATTGATACTTTCAAAAAAAAAATCACCGCCATCTCCATGTAAAAAATCCAGCCGTCGCTCAATCCCGCGATCTCTTCCAATCGGCCATCACCTCGCGACAACCGACTTACGGCCCGGAGCCGTCGCCGCATCGGCGCGTGTCGCGCGACGCCGCGCGCCGGAATCAATTACCGTCCCGCAGCTATTCCCCCCCCCCCCCCGAAAGCATTCGTCAGTTTCTGCCTGCGTAATCAGTCTGCGGGCGAGCGTCGAACATCATATAGGCGCGCGCGCGCTGCCCCGCCAATCACTCGCGGCCGCGATTCATTTGCATCTCCCAGCCGCGGGCCTTTTCGATTCGCGATTGCGGCCTTTTTCGCCTCCCGGCTCCTCTCGCGGCACCGTGATTTGATTAATCCTTTGTCCCTGGGAGATACGCGACTTTGCATCCGAGGCGAAGGTCCTTTGTTCGAGATTTTTTTTTTTTGCTCGCGGTTTTTAGGAGTGATGGAATGCGAGGGGCCTTGGGAGAGCGGTTTCGCGTTTTTGAAAGGTCGTTTTTAAAATGGAAAAATAGTTGGGATTAAATTGTATTGATTGTTTTTATAAGGAATAATGTGTTCGGCTTATAAAATATTATGTTCAAATAAACATTTTTAAAGAGTTTAATAAAGTTGCCCGATTAGGTCTGATTATATATGGATATTTCTACTTGGCAAAAAAATCGGTGCTTCTTTTTACGTTATAGAATATATTTAGACATTAAGTTTTTTACAAAAATATTTATTAAAATTGCTAGATTTGACAAAAAAACCCACATTTAATCACTGCTATTCTCTATCAAAAAATCAAAACGATAAATATTACTATATCAAGTAAAAATTTTCAATGTAAATAAAAGTAACGTTCCTTTTAAAAAAAATCTTCAACTTGTGAGTAGCTTAATTTTACTAACAAATTAAAAAATCACAGCAAACTGTTCGCTTCCCCCAAAGAACAGTCCGACATCTCCATCAAATCAAAGAAATCCACCAGAGAGCCGGCCGTTCCGTCAGCGCGCAAAGACGACGCGACTCGCGCCGCGCGACGCATGAAAAAGCTCTCTGGCAGGCGGGAGAAATGAAAAGCCGCTCGCTCGAAATCACCGGCGGCGGCGTATCTCTCGCGCGTAAAGAAAGGGAAGCTAATCCCGGCACTGCGAGACAAATAAACACATTCACGGGGGCATAACGAGACGAAGATCGACGGCCCGGATAGCGCGGTCAGGTCCATTTAGCGAATGGAGTTCTCTCTCTCTCTTCCCACCCCCCCTCTCTCTCTCTTTCTCCCCCTCTCTGTGCCTACGCGCAATCGTGCGGTCTGGGAGCTGCATTCATCATTCGCTGCCGTCCGGACATTGAAAGCGAGCCTCCCCCCACCCAGTTGCGCCGCACGCAAACATTGACTTCGCGCTGCGAGGGCCACGATTAGGCGCGGATGACGTCGTCGTCGAGCTTTCTTTGATTAAGTGAATACGTGACGTGGGGCTGGAGGAGATTTTGGGGGAATTTCGGCGAGAGGTGTGGTGGGTTTTTTTTTTTTTTTTTATTTATGATCGAATGAACTGATTTGGTGATTTTTAAGTAGTAATACTGTACTTAGCCAGAAATTCTTTACATTTCTTAAAATTACAATCTTTTTTTTTTAAATTTAATGCAGCATTGTCTCGCTTGCTGCTTTCAACAACGGGATAGCTAGTCGCTAGTTTGAAGTGGTATTTTTATCACATATTTTTATCAGTAGTTTTTTCGGTCTGATTTTCACTATCAGTCAGTTCAGCTCTTTCCTTGACTTTAACAAACCGGTGCTTGGACCGTCTGAGTGAAGGGCTGCTCTTACAATAATTATTACAACATTTAATATTAAATTTTCATTTGTAAATTCACTAATGCAATTAAAAATTTATTATTAACAAAACGCACTTTATTTTTTCAAGAAACAAAAAAAAGACGTAATATTACGTCAATTATTCAATATTACTCGAATTTTCATCCATCAAGATTCATTTTAATCTATAAATAAACAAATATTTATTCATATTTATCAAGTTGATATAAGCTATAAATATTATATCTTGTGTAATATTTAAATCGCTTTCTTAATTCACTAAGACCTATTTTTTAAACATTCGCAAAATTTCTCCTCTTCTTCAACCGATCGGCGATCTCTCAAAAATCATCCGAGTGCCTCCCAACTCCAAAACAAAGCAGCCCCCCCCTCTCCTCGAAACTGCAGCCAACTCCAACTCCGGCAACCCAATTTAAATCCAAAGCGTCCTCCTCAAAAAAGAGGTCTGAGCGTCGCGCGCGTACGTGTGTGTGTGTACGTCGCAGCTGCCGGCGATGGCCGGAGCGTATCGCGCGGTCGTTGCTGCCACGTGCAGACGCCGGCGGACAAAGGCAAAGAGAGACGCCGGGCCGAAAACAGCCCCCGCGACGCCGGTGGCAGTGGCACCGCCGCCGCCGCTGCCCCTGATGGAGAAGCAGTCGTCCGGCTCGATCGCCCCGAGATGGATTTTAATTAGAGTCGTTACTTCTTTATGCGCTGAGGCCGGCTTTGGCGGGAGGCCGCTTTTGATGGGGGAATTTGTTTTTTTTTTTGTTTTTTTTTTTTGTTTGACGACTGGGATTGGAATGGGCTAAGGATCTGTTTTCAAATTTGGGTGATAATTGTATTGAAAGATATGTGTTTTAATATGCCGAAAAGTATTTCTTTCTTAGAAGGGTTTAATTAGTAACTTTAGATAAGTAGAAACAAGTTTAGACAGTTTTCAATTAGAAATTTAATCTGAAAGTATTGGCATTAACAATTTGATTAAAATGACTAAACCTGTATTCAGGACGTGCAAAAATTTTATGCAGATTTGAAATTAAGAAATTCAATGTAATTTTATAAAATGATCGATGAATGATAGCGACAATTTAAAGAGCAGCAGTACAAAGAACAGATTAATAAAGAAACCCCGTTTACAGCAGCTTGGAAAATAAAATACTTTTGGAAGAGAGTCTCATTGACATCAGAAAGAAGATCTAATCTCAAAATCTCAAAAATCCATAAATTTGCATCGTCACCTACATAAGTAGTGCCAAAATACAAAGCCACAAGACGTCAACCACCTCCGAACCCTCCCCACCTCCCCATTCGTTCTCGCGAAGCATCAGCAGCGCCGCCAATAGCAAAATTTACAGCGGCAATCGAAACAAACGGTCGGTCGGTCCATAAATTTCCAACCTCTTCCCGTCCGGCTACTAAAGAGAGAGGGAGAGAGAGGAAAAAAACAGACCTCCCGCGCGCCGGCCTCTTGGGTCTCGCATCTCACGACTTGCGGCCACATTGTGCCGGCGAACAATGCGCTCTCGCCTCCTCCGGGACGCCGCGCGACGCTCCTTATCGGTTTTATTTTCCCCGGCCGCACGAGAGAGCACACGTGCTTATTAATAGCGGGGCACGCACTCGACGACGACGACGGTGCTCTCCAGGCGAGAGTGCCGGAGGCGCGGCCTGCTTCTTAAGGAGAGACGCGCTGTTTGCCGCGAGGTTTAGGGGGACGGGCTGCTGGGGGAAATTGAAGGTGCGCCGGTTTTTTTGGGGGGGCGGAGAGGCTTTCAGGAGGATACTTTTTTTTTTTTTAATTATTTGCAGGTGTTTTGGGGGAGGAAAGTTTTTCGCGGTTTTTTGTAGCGTTTGCATCGTAGAATCTTTTAACGTTGAAAGAAGAATTGATAATCTTCTTTACTTCAATTAATGCTGTGTTTCTGAAAAGGAAACGTTTTTCTTTGTTTTTAAAAACGGGTATCTGAGAGATAATAGATCGAATATTAATTTTTTTAAGTTGAGGAAGTAATTTTTTTTCTCTGAGGGTAATAAGGGATATATTTTTTACTTTTTCTTACTTTACGGTTTACTTGTATTGGACAAGAATAAAAGATTCAAGAGTCTGCTGTTTAGTACGAACCGCTAGTTTACTAATATACTTGTTGTAAGCTTTTTTTGAAGTTTTAATATTTTTTGCAAAGAAACTTTAATATTAAGGCTGCAGTAATTTGTATTACATTTCTCGATTTTTCATAAAACTGTAGACTGTGTACTCCGATAAAAGGAAATAATATGAAAACTATACGCATACTTTTTCATTTCTCTTCTTTTACGTAAAATTTGGTTCAATAAGCATAAAACGAAGTTAACCTACAAAAAAATAAGTATTTACTTTCATCTCGAGATACATATAATACTTTCAAAAACTTATGAAAACAAAGCAATAACACAATACCATACAATACACTTCTAAAAACAAAACAAAATCTGCAAAAACCATTCACTTAATTATCAACCAACAACACAATAACCTCCACCAAATCCATCAACAAGCACCTAAAAAAAAAAAACGAGCGCACCCAAGTAGAAACTCCCCCGTATTAGTCAGACCCGGTCGCGACAAATCCGGCACTCGTCGCAAAAAGCCAAGTCCCCTTTGCGAGACAGTGACGCTTGCGGATAAATCAAGTGCACGGCGCCCCGGGCTCTTTGTGCATCCTAAACGGCTAAGTGCGAAGTTTGCGCGTAGCTACGGAACTCCCCCCATCCAGCCGGATGCCAATAGCAGCAGTCTATTTAGAAATTCAATATTCAATTTAGAAAAAGGTAATTGTTTTATTTTCGAATTTAACAAATTGGACAAATAGAGGATATTTTCGACGCTTAAAGAATATTGTGTTTTCACGTTGTTAAATGCTTTATTTAATTAATAAAGTGAATTTAAATAAATATTTAATGCTAAAAACATAGAGGTAACCTCAATATAAAAGTAAATATTTATTCATGTTATAAACGTATTTATTTAATTGAAAGGTAAAAGTTTTTTTATGTTTCATATTCAATGCAATATTTATACTTAAAGTAACTCTGACACAGCGGTAGAAGAAATCTGATAAATGTACGATTGTTTGCAATCTTATAAATATGCATTTCCATAATATTGCATTTTTAGACCAAAAATATGTCGGGAAGAAACACGTTACCAATTAGAAAAACGTCCACTAAGTGGCATTAAATTATTCAAATAAAACCGTTCACATAATACGCTTCTATATAAAAACGCAAAGCATTTCAGCAAAGCTGTAAGTAAAGCTAAAAACTCGGGCCAATAGAAACGAGAACAACAAGCTTCAGCCCATCACAGCCGATAACCCACATATTAAGAGACCGAGCGACCCGTGTTTTTTTTTTTTGTCTAGCCTCTTCGAGCGAGATGAAATCGATCCGCTTTCCCTGCCAATTTCCGTGTAATTGCGGCAGCGCCGAGCAACTTTTGCGATATCAAAAACTCGCGCTTACCAATCAATTGTGGACGATTCTCACTCTTATTAAGGACGATTTTCCGGGCTCGAGGTCAAGGAGTCGAGCGAGAAAGACGCGGCGCCGCCTTTCGCTTTGTCGCTACGTATTTTCGCGTCTTTCGAGCGTCGCTGGAGAAAAGAATGCCGCCTCTGAGCGGCGCGTAATGACATCAGTTTTAATTAAAATTAAATTCGATGTGGGTCAAAGCTGGACCGAAGATAAATGCCCTTTTGACGGCACTACCCGCTTCTGTATCTGGAAAATTATTTTGAAAATTTAAGTTTCTCGAGTGGCTGCCTCTGCTCTTCCGTTGCTAATTCCGCTTTGGTGTTCGACATTTTTTTTTCTACTTTCATCGTTTCAGCAATTAAAAAGTTTTAGAATTTTAAATTCCGTCTTTCTTATCGTTAGTCGTAATATAATGGCTGCTGAGGAGGACGTAATTATTTATTGAATCAGATTAAACATTCGAGAGCGCAAATTAATAAGGTACTTAATTACGTTCAGAGCTCCAAAAGAAAATAAAAGATGGAAGTCAGTTGTTTTATCTTATTTTTAAGCGCAATATTGAATGAAAGCAATAACACTTTTTAGTCGATTTTATTTGATCCATTCATTTATTAATAAACGAATTTTAATTTAAAAACTTGAATTTATTACTCGCAGTATAATTCACTTTTATATTTTAGCATTACATTTTCCATTGTTTTCTTAAGAAAGCCTGCATAAAGTGGTAGCTTCATGAAATATTACTCGAAAAGAATTTGTACTTTTTTCTATTCCATTCATCATCCAACAAAGAATTTTCAAAAAACATAAATCATCGAGAACCAAGGCTAAATTACAAATTTCAATCCAAAACCTTCCCGCAAGAAAAACATTCCCAACCTCGCAAAAGATCCGCGAGTCGCCAAGAAACTATACCGCATTCAAAAGCGAGAGTCCCAGAAGCAAGAGAAAAGACGTTCCCCTTCCGACCGAAAGAGTTCGCAAAAGAAACGACAACGCAGCTAAAGCTGAAAAAGCAATCAGTGGCAATATAAAAGTCGGGGTAATCGAGAGGACGCCGCGCGCAACGAGAGAGAAAAAAAAGGAGGGGGAGGGGGAACGCTCGCTCGCTCCCAGGAATTAAACAATAAAAAAGGCCAGCGATAAATGAGGAACAGCGAGGAGAGAGCGAACGATAAAGCGAGGGGTGGAAGCGAGGAGGGGGGGGGGCAAGAAAAATCCGGTCGAGCAGAGAGATGGAAGCGCGCGCGCGCGCACAAAGTGAAAAGTAAAATTCTGCCGGGCGAGCGAGTGGAAGTTAATGTTTAATTTGAGATAGAACGGTTCCCATCGCGCGACGCAAAAGTTATATCCGGGCGAGCGAGTCTTCTCTTTTGCATCGATTCACCGGAGAGAGAGAGAGAGAGAGAGAGGGAGAGAGAGATGAAGGCGTAACGAAAGATTCATATACCTGTACTCCTTTGCCGAGAGCCATGAAAGATCCATTTTCCGAGCTGCCCGCGAGATTTTCTTCTTAGTTGATATTTAATACTGCCTCCGGGAGAGGCGGGATATTGTTTTTGCATCTTGTTTTTAGACCGCCGGCACAAATTTTAGTAAATAAATGAGCATGCCGTCTTCTCGTCCTGGATATTTTTGTTTTACTTTCACATAAGAGTAGAGCTTAAGGTTAAGCAGCTAAACGCAAAGAAGGCAAAAAAATTTCGGCGTAGGAAAATATATGAAAGAGAAATGCAGGTAAATAATTTGTTTATTGAGTTCCAATCATAAGATAAAACTGCTTACGAGTTACGAGTAAAACCTATAATTTAAAAAAAAATGATAAAGATAAAATTACCTTTATTGAAAAAGACATTAAAATTATATTAAAACAAGCATTATGGAGTTTTTATATGTATATAGAACCGTAAAATTTTTGGGCATGGAATTTAGAATTATTCGGATTTTTTTGTATTTTAAAATACGGAAGCTCGAGTGCGAGGTGCCAGGAAATGAAGCTTTTTCGTATTCACGTAATATTCGTGTCTTGAAAGATGATTTCACTTCCTACAAGACCTTTTTGAAAAACTCATGTACCATCTCGAACTAAGTTATTCAAACCCGAAGGTGAAAATCACTCCCGGAGGGAAATTTAATCATTCTAAAGGAGCGCGCGAAGGAGTAACTTTAAAGATGATCCGTAACATTTTAATAATTTAATCGTTTTTATTAGAAATCGGCGAGCGGCTCGTTTTTAACGTTGTATTTGATTGTAAACATTTTATTATTTATAGACCTGAATTCCCAATTTCTTTACAGCGCATAAAAATTGAACCTTTAATAAAAGTGTTTAATGATTAATTTAGTTTTGCTCGATTCATTTTTTTTCAACTATTATTGGAGGTAGAACAGTAATAAAATCTGCAGCTACTGAAAGTGATGAAATATTTTCTTTGTTTCCAGTAATTGAAGAAAAGAACGTCCTTAATTTACAATACGTTTTAACGTCATCAATTTAATTAAAACTTTTTGTTTACAAAAACCACATCTTATAAAAGTTAATTAAGAATCAAAGTTTTTTACGCCGATACATTACAGTCGTGGCTCTGCTAACCGCATCGATTCAGCCTTGTTTTTCTGCTTTTAATTCTGCCTTAATTTAAGAGGTGAAAGAAATTATGGTACGAGCAAAAAACTACCTACTATTTAGTTTTTTGCTCTTCTTTGTAATCTTGTAAAACTTGTGTTGCTTCTAATGAGACACTGTTAAGAGATTGTTGCCTACAATTAATACTTGTTTTGCCTGTTTTAGATTCTAAGAATCTTTAAAATATTGCATTTAAAGTAAAGTTGACCCAAATTTAACGAAAAGTGTTTTAGAGATAGTATAGGATGCAAAATTTAATTCTTTCTCTGCCTTACATCCTTGAAAGTGTCTAAATGCAGACGAAAAGATGTGTCGTGCGCAAGAATGTCTTTAATTTGTTTTATAAAACTAACATTTTTTAAAGTTTTAATAGCTCCCGCGTCAAAGTCATAAAAACCAATTCGAATAATTAAAACTCCTCATAAAAACAGATTGATTAAATAACAGCTCATAAACCTTTACGAATCAAACAAAACGCTCGTGGTAAAAAATTAATTCACGCCTCCCGCATCTTGATTTACTAAAAAGTAGCATATACACACACACAAAGTTTCTCCCCGAGCTGTCCGACCTTATTCCACATAAGAATGCTTCTTGATTGCAGTGGCTTGTTCGACGGTGACGGTGAAAAAGTGCCAGGCGGCTTTGAGGAGTCTGCAGGCGTTTGAATTCTTCAAGCCGACCTGCCTCTGCAGGGAGCCGCACGCCGACCCCGAGTGCAACAGCTTCCGCGACTTCCTCTTCGATCATCCTTGTATAATGAATAAAGGTGAGTCTCCGACTACCGAGCCTGAATTCTGCAGGACGTCATCCCTGAAATATGGCGTCGTTTTGGTTAAGCTTTTCGGCTGACTTAATTGCGCGCACTTTTTGCTGAATGTTATTTAGGTCGGAAAGGCCGGGAAATTGTTGAGGAGCAGTTTATTCTTCTTTTTAATTTAATACTTTTTACGAGAAAATTTAAAACTTTCTACTCTTTTTCTTTTTTTAAAGAAAAAAACAGTAAGTTGAAAGTGGTAAAAGTGTCGAAAATTAAATTTAATTATGAAAAAAGATTTATTTAAAAGTCATACGTTTTAAATAAGTACTGCAAGGAAATGAAAGTACTTTTAAAACACAATAATATTATAATACCCCTAGTGGAAACTGAAAACATTTTTGAAGTAATTAATGGCCAGTTTTTAATAGCAAAGTAGTTAATGGCCATAAAA
>JAWWML010026231.1:0-14351 GCA_035047165.1 Ormyrus rosae
ACACGCAGATGTACTTGTACTAAATTTTCACTCGTTAGTTAATCTCTGAAACTAGAGAGATCATAACAAGTTTCCTCTGCAGTTATATACGTTGCAACAAGTTTGTACACTTATTACTTTCCACTTCCAAATCTAAGTTGGTGCTACATTTGAAGTCGACTTCTGGGCAATTTGTACCTCTGCGCCAAGGATATGATGCGTGCAAATGCTATACTACAAAATTTTTAAAGGGTTTACAAATGAAACATTTAATGTATTATAAATATCGTTGCAGATTTACCTATAGCGACATTTTAAAAATAATTTACCCTTTATCATTTTCGCTCGCTAATTAAAAAGGCAGAAATAACGCTTATCGTAAATTCACGCAGTTAACCTCAAGACAAAGAACCGCGCGAGAGTGAGTTGTTATATTCGCAGGTACTTAGCAGTTTCCTCAAAAATCCTGATAAACCCAACTCAAGCAGATCATAAGCCAACAAACATCGGGCGAGAACTCGCATAAACTCAAAGTTAGCATCTCCGCGCGGCGGAGAACTTTCCCCCCTCTCGCACTCGTTATATATATATATGTACATACCCTCTCTCGAAAATTTCGCGAGAAACAGTCATCCGACCAGAAAATCTTCCGCAGCAGGGGAAAAGTGTGTAGGGGGCCGCGCCGCGTCTCCGAAAACACATCCGTCTTCCTTGCCCTCCGCTCCGTGTTTACCCAGCAATTATCCCTGCCGCGGCCTCGGTGGCGTTATTAGCGTTTGAATGATTTAGCAGAACTGCTCCGGGGTAACCGCCGCGCCGAGTATAATGAGCTGACCGAAAGCTCTCGTCGTTAAAAGCTCGCGAGAGCTGCCGGACGACAATGGCGTAACGAAGCGCATTGAGGGAGAGGATTCTTGGCTGCGATGCAGCAGCCGATCCCGGGGTGTGTGTGTGTGTGTGTGCCTCTTTATCGCCGGGCTGCTTCTTGCTGTCGCAGGCCGACGGCGATTGCTTCCTGGCATCGATCGAAAGAGCGGAGGGCCCCGCCGATTGCTGCTGGGAAATTTTTTCTTTTTTTTTCTCGAGCGGAAAATTATTTTTCGATTTTTCGAGCGTCCCCCCTTGTTTTTAACGAGTGCAATTTTTTGCGCCGAGTGTTTTTATTCATTATTTTGGAGGTGCGTTTGATATTTGGCAGAGGGCGATTTGGGAATTGTTGCCGGATGAAGGTTTACTGTTATCGCGAGCTTTCGAGTGGAAGAGCTTCGCATTCGAGCGTTTAGTCGAGCGTATTTTTTAGTAAAATAATTAATTTTTTTTTCTGCACGCAAAATATCGTTATTTCGCATTATTTCGCGAAGTGCGTATTACCAAATTAATCTCACGTAATGTACCGTTCGCGGAATTTTCTAAAATCTCACGGTTTCGATGGAACCTTTACTTGATGACATTTGAAATTCTACGCTTTCTGCGGGGTTACGTAGAAAATTTCTCGTACCTTATCGAGTCTGATCCATAAAATCGTTCTCTTTTTTTTCCATTTTCTTTTCCAATTCTTTCTTTGAAATCTTGAGATATTTTTAGTTTTTGTCTTTTAGCTTTAAAACCACTGTTACATTATCCTTTGGTAAGCAGCGTAATATTAGATGTAGGGCTTTTCTTGAAAATCTAATTTGAGCTTTATATGACAATACCACGATTTACTCTCGCTTGTGGAACTCATTACGTAGATCTATTTGTACTTCTAAAACCTCAGAAACCACGACAGTTGATTTTGCGTTTAACGTTAGGACTCGCAAACCCTCGTAATAGTCGAGCTTGCCTAAATTATTTCGAGTGCCCCGAACAACCTGTGGAGGAAATATTTAAATCTTCGAAAACATAAAACTTATTCCGTGCCATTTAAGAAGTGATTTATTTCGATGAAAAGAAGCTCCCGTCGTCATCTACATCCATCTTCCATTTTATCCCGTCGTAAAATGAGTTCCCGGAGAGCGAAATTCCTCGCTCAATTTACAAAACAGTCCATTTTACACGTACGAAAATATCGAGCACGTGCCGGAGTTCACGCCTTTCCGTAAAGTACGTTTTTACAGCGACGCCCTCGTTCCTTTTTCTGCCGGGGAAATCCTCTCCTTTCCCTTTTCGCAGCTCTCTCTCTCTCTCTCTCTCTCTCTCTCAGCGCGAAAATACGGCGCCGTCAGATAAAGACTCTCGGCGCGGAGCTTTCGAGGAATGTCTGACGAGCATTCGGCGCAATATCGAAACTCTGCTTCCGATTACTCCGCCTCCTCCTCCTCCTCCTTCTCCTCCGACTTCTCGAGCTATCGGATCGGGAAATGCGATTTCCGTCATTACGCGAGTGCGTGCATTGTGCCGAGGCTCCTTCCTCTCTCTCTCTTTATATATCAGTCGGATTTCCGCGGCCGTATAACAA
Source organism: Ormyrus rosae (assembly GCA_035047165.1). NCBI lineage: Eukaryota > Metazoa > Arthropoda > Insecta > Hymenoptera > Ormyridae > Ormyrus > Ormyrus rosae. The sequence continues at coordinate 2,417 of JAWWML010026231.1, forward strand.
TGTAGCGAAATCGCCGATTACTTTTTCGGCCAGAAGTTCCGGCGCACCGCCGTTGCTGCCGTCGGTAAATCGGATTTTCGTGTTGCAGCCGAAGAGTAGATTGGGCGGGAGCTTCGCTTTTCAGTCTTCCTCGATAAACAAAAATACGAGGCGCGGCCTTCCATAGTATCGTACTAAAAGTTTTAGCGGAACCAGAATCCACTTTGAAGGCTGAAATTCCGGTCGTTCTTTGGAAAGATAGAAAACGATTAACCCGACATTATTCGTATTTTATCTCGTAGGCTCGAGAGCTGTTGATTGCCATCTCCCCGTTCTTGGAATACATTATAAGAATCTGTTAAGCGGCCCGAGAATCGTTTAAGAAGGGGCGGCTCTCCCTTTTTTTTTTCACCGCGCCGAAATCGCATTAATAACCAATAACTAACTCCGCCGGTGCTGTAAAGTACAAGTTCTCCCCTCCCCCTCGTCGACAAAGCTCCTCGTACCAGCAGCCAAATCCCCGCAAAGAAAATGCAAATCCGGCTTAAAACACCGCGAGAGCGGAATAAAAAAAAAGAGGACCCGGGGAGAAAAGAGCGTATAAAGGATTCCTCCTGGCGCGGAGCGAGGGGGAGGGGGTAGGGGGGCGAGAAAAATTATTGTCACCGTAACTCGGCGCGAGCTTTCCGGCGTTCTCTAACTAAATCCTCTTTCTCTCTCCGGCGGTGCGTGCAGTTTTCCTTTCCGTTCTTTAATAAGAAATCAAGGCTCGAAACGGCGGGGGGGTTGCCGGCAGATAGACATCTGGGCACATCAGAGAGAAAGAGAGAGAGAGAGAGAGACGCACGCCGGATATCATTCATATTTGCTTCATTTGGGCTCCTTTCCCGGGGTAGACAAAAGCCGGTCTAATTAACACGCTTGAGACACAGCTGGCGCGGAACGGCGCCGGGAAATCAGCCTGAATGCAAAAGCACGCGAGAGAGAGGCCGACATAACAGCCGAAACGGACGACGAGAGCGAGTCTGTCTCGGGGATACGACGGGCGGCAGCAGACACGTAGAGGGAGAGGCGGACGAGAGAGAGAGAGGTTTAAGATTTCGCTGGACGAGCAAAGCCGGGCGGTGGGGGAGGTAGTTAAAGGACGCGCGCCGCGTAAAAGCTCCCGTAATGAGACTCGGCTACGAGGATTTTTATTGTGCGGCTTTATTTATCTTTGCCCGGGGATGATGCCGCCGCCGCCGCCGCCGCATTGTGGAGAGCTCGAGCTGTGCAGCCGCCGCGGCCGAGAGCATCGCATCCCCGGGCTCCTTAGACCGTAAACATTTTAGATTTTTCTGCTTAGTTGTCAAAGCAACGAGCTCGCCGCGCGACGACGACGACGAGTATATATCGATCACGCCCGCCGTTACTTTTTCATTTAAAAGTTAAAGCCCACAGCTGGTGGCGAGGGACACGGGAAGTTGCATTCTTTGCTGTATGTAACCTTCGAGATAAAATATTTAGCGGGTAAAATAGCCACTCGGGAGCGAGCTGCTTCGGCTGCTCGGCAGGTGGAATGTACGAAAGTAGCGCAGTCGTTTAGAAGGCATCGGAGAGCCATCCTTTGCGCTTAAAGCGCCGAGGAATGCCGGGGCTTTAAGCATTTCTTGTTGTGCTCGTTCGAGCCATTATCCTGACTTCCAGTGGATAATGGCTTTATCAAGATCAATGGAAACCGGGTAACGTACCTTAAAGAGGGAGGATATCAGCTCTCTCTCCCCGGTAATGCGACTAAGAAAATTATGTCAAGTGGAAAGCGCGCCTTTCCTTCGTTCCCCCCGTTGTTATGCCTGCTCGGTTCGAGGATTGATTGCAGTCTTTATTTTACGAGTAGAATCGAGTGCAGCTATTTGGAAACGAGCTTTGTTTACTCTTCTTGTTCCTCTTTAATTCTGATGGGGCTATTCAATTTCTTCAAATTCTAGATTCTTTAATTAATGAAAAAAAAAAGTGGACGGGACGTTATAGTGTTTCATTTTGTTGGGGCGAATTTCGATGAAAAGAAATTTGTTCTCCTTTCATCCGGTCCCATACGCAGGGCTTACCGTTTATGCAGCTTTCTTGAATTTTGATCCCCCGAAAATTCTGCCGCGGAGATTTTATTAAAATAAGTAAAATGAGAGTATGCAAACTCCGACGCTGAGAGAAAAATACCATTGAATTTATTGTTTGGTGCAAGCTAATTTCGCCGTAAAAATTTGCGATAAATTTTATAATGTGAACTTATCAGTTCGATAAGTTAATATCATCAACTTAATAAATTATAACTAGCAGCCATCTATGCTAAAATTTTGATTACTCGACATTATCAATTTAAAAATTATATATAGCCTCTTAACTTGAAAATAGATTGTATGAATGCAGTATTAATTTAATGCTTTATTCTTAAATAGAATACTTAAATAGTTAATTTTAAAATATATTTTAGTATAAACTGTATAAATATCAAATTTTTTAAAATCTGATGAGCACTATTTCATTCGATTAGTTTATCGTTTAACTATTAAATTATACGAATTAATTAATTTCATAGAATTATAACAATTTCAGAGTTAATTTTATTGTACTCGCGAAATAGTTTTTTTTTTAAATAATGATACAAACATTCAATTTGAGAATGCAAAATAACTAGTCTTATTAAATGTTGATTATCAAAATTATAAGAAATTGAAATTTAGTTTACTAAAATATGTGTTTATATTCATTGTATTAGCATTCCATTTCATAATATGAGAGAATAAAATTAATAAGAAAAACTTTAACAATTTCTGTGATTGTATTCATAAAATATGTTATCATGTTAAAAATACAATTATTTAGTTTGATGACTATTTTAACATATGATTATTCTAATGAAATATTTTACCAATATCATTTTGATATCATTAATTTAATAGAATTCTCATTGATTTAGTAATATATTTTATTAATTCAATAGCATTATTTTCTCAGTGCGGTAATTGAAAACCAGCCGCCAGCGTTTCATGCAAAGCTGAATGCTAATAATTTTAACAGCATTCCAAATTGAACGCGCCGCGAAGCGCGGACGATCGGCTCTCGGATGGCAGAGTTCCCCGAAAAAGAAAAACAAAAAAAAAATTAGCCGCGCACCATCCATCCGTAGCGTCCACTCCGAGTGCAATAAATCGCCCTAGACGCCCGGAGTCGAGACTGATATTTTTCATTAGCGAAAAAAGGTGTCCGGCCAGCGCCGTGCGGCTCTCTCTCTCTCTCTCGCGCGTCAAGCAAATTACAGCTCGCGCGCGAAATCGCGCGATAGGCACTTTAATCTTCGTCGAATCAGCGTCGCGGCGCCCAGACGTTTTGCGTAATAAGCGCGAGTGCCGGCAGTCGCGGGGCGGGGGGGCGAGGCGTGTATATGAGCTCTCTGCGCGGATCTGCACTTTCATTTAATCCGAGAGCGAGTCAAAGCGAAGAGAGAGAGAGAGAGAGAGAGATGGAGCGCCGCAGCAGCAGAGCAGGTGTTGGGAATGCTCGATCCGTAAACGCGCGCCGCCCGTGGAAGCTGCAATTTCCGGTGCCTGCCACTGACGAAAAGGCCTCGCGGATAGCACCACGGCGGAGAGAGCCTCGGTGTGTGTCTGCAGCGCGCGTCTGGTTTTGTCTTTCGCCGGGGCGCGGCCGGATGATGCCGGCTTTCGCTATTCGGATTTCTGATAAATAGTTTTTAATAATGGACAATGGCTTATTGAACGAGTTCGAGGGCGTTTGCGTGAAATGCGGGGAAAACGGCGAGGCTTTTGAAATAAAGTGTTACTGTTTCTTCTTCGTGGGATATATAGTTTTGTGAAAATTTTATTTAAATGGGCTGCGGGTTTTTTTATGGAATATATGATAAAGCCTCTCGGATTCCCGGAGAATTTTATGTATTTTCGAAATAATACTTTTGGTAGGGTCAATAAAATATTCGTTCACTTTGAAAATTGGATACTGCGTATCGGTAGAAAATTGAAGCGAAAATTAAAATTTATTTACTTTTTACTCCAATTTTCGATACCGAAATTAAATAATACTTTTTTCTGCTCCAGGTGAGTTGAATTTAAATTTACGCTTCATTGAATTTTCAAATTAATAAAATTATTATCCATTTCGAAAAAACAGAATTTTCAAAAACCCCTTCACACTCTCGACTTTTTCCAAGTCAATATTCACTTTGACCCTTTTTATCCTAAGCTTCATTCGGGCGTAAAATATTAAAGATTCCTCCTTTTTATTGCTTTATAAAACTACGAAGCGACTCTTAACGTTCCAATATCATTCCAGCATTCGCTAAAACGAATCCCCTCTTCGGCTTTTTCTTCCGCCTCTGCTCTCCGCACCCTCCAGTCTTCTTCTTTTTTTCCTTTTTTTTTACAACCCATAAACGACCTATAAAACACTTGGCACAAAGAGGAGTCGCGGAACATTAAAGATATTCGAGGGCGTCCAAGTTATTCCTTGCTCCTCGCCGCTCTCGCATTAAGTAATTCAACGAGGCACCTCTTCTCCGCTCGCGCAGCTTCTTTCGCGGAAAGAGCCGAAGAAAAGGACCACCGACCAAAGGCAGGGGGAGGTGGTGGCGGCATTCGTTGCGGAGCCTCTCGGCACGATGCAGCGAGAACGAGGGAAGAAGTATGGACGAGGCGTGGCGGGGAGATTTGGCCCCTACTACGCTACGTCTTAATGATGATTCTAAGCTCCGCGGTATTAATGAACGCTTAGGGCTTTTAATTAGAGGGCTTCTTTTAGGAGATTCTCTTGAAAGTGTAGTGTAAGTCGTTTGAAGGAAGGATCAAGGAAGCGAGCGGGGGCACTGAAATTCTTTTTTTTTCTTTTTTTTTTTGTTATTTGCACAAATATACATTTGTTATTATTATAGCTTATTTTGAATTAACGAACGCGTTATGTAAATTCCGTTTTTAAACCCGAGATTAAATTTATACGAAACTAAAATGTCCGCTTAGCCTAGCAAAATTAGATCCTCCGTCGTCAAATTTATGTTTACTCTGCTCGTTATGTTTGTAATAAGAAATTCCCTTGCACAAACACGGCTTCCGCGTATAACTTTTAGTTACGAACTATTATAAATTTCAGACGCAACGCGCGCCGCCTCACATGTCCCCCGCGATACTTTTGCAAAGACGCGCGGCAGAAAATAAATTCCGCGCGTCTTTTTAATACCATCAGATTTCATTATACTCCTCGCATATAATTTCCCCCCAAGTAAATCACGCGCAACTCGCGTCAGAAGCCCGAGCGAGCCCAAGTTTCCCACGGAACGAATTAAAATTCATATCTCGTCCGGGACACCCTTAGATCCAAGCCGAGAGAGTCTCGAGCAATGACTGCCGCAAAGTTAAGCAGCCGGCGCATCTCCCCGATCAGCGGCGGCGGCGGCGGCAGCGTGTAAGGGGCGCCGAGGAAACGGTAGCACGAAGAAGGAGGCAGAGGGGGGAGCAGGAGGAGCGGCTGCGTAAATCGTGCGTAAATCCCTTCTAGGTTTTATGGGCTTTGTCGTGACCAGCTCGCTGAAAGTGGCGAGTGAATCTTTGTTTTATGGGGCCGCAATCTCGGGGACCTTCATTATTTAACGACTTGTTCTCGCCTCTCTCTCTTTCCTCGCTAAGTCTCGGAGGCCTTTACCGTTCGAGGAAGCAGCCGCAAGTCCGATCAATTATGTCCCGGTTTATCGCATAATTTAAGAAGTTTTCAAGACGCCTCTCTCTCGACCCCCACCACGCGAAGACGCGAAAATAATTTCTAGTGGCGCGCCGGGCGTTAAAGTGCAGATGGCTGCCCTGCGCGGGATGTGCCTCGTGCTCTTCGTTCTTCTTTTTTTTTCTTTTCGTTCTTTTATTTTTCGAGCGTTTTACGTCGCCCGACGAAGAATGTCGGTTTACGAGGGCGCAGCGCTTTTGTTCCGATGGATTCGTTAAACTGCAAGGGATGCGATTATTATTAGTGCGGCGGCTCTCGAAGAGTGCGGCATGAAAAATGACGATGTTAGATCGAAGGATCAATTGGAATCGGCGCTTTTGCGATTATAGAAATAATAGAGAAATTAAATAATTCATTATTATTTTCGTACAGGTTGGAATTTTTCGCAATGAAAATACACGTTTACGAAGGTGATTAAATTCGGTTTGAAATTTGAAATTTGAAATTTATTGATCAGAAATAACTTACATTAGTGAATTATAAATATATAATAAGTTGCAATACACCTGTAAATCCCGCAGAGGTATACATAGATACCTGTTGGCAGGACTGGTGTAACTTATAAACTAAAATCTTATCTAACTAAAACTAAAACTAACTATTTAAAATTTAGCCTAATACAATTTGTTCTAAATGTAGATTTGCCTTAGTATAATATATATTTTTTCGCGCATTTATTCATTCATCCTTATCCACTCCTTTAATTTTCGTTTAGTTGTATTGTTTTTGTTTAATGCCTTTAGATCATTCGAGAGCTCATTAAATACACTTACAGCCTTAATGCAGCTATTCGTTTTGCTTACTGTTTTGTTTCTTTGTGGTATTTGTATTATTTTTTTCCTAGTTACACTACTAGATGTTGTAAATTTGACTTTCATTTCATTATGTGTGATATATTATGGATTCATATGCAAATAGTTATCTTAAATTTAGGGGGTTGTCGTGCGTTATGAAGTTATTCTTGTTGATTATCCTCAACAATCTTGTTTGCAAACCTTGTAACAAATTTAATTTCTTAGAATTATGGTTTAATTTTTTAGAATTAGCGCAGGCCGATGAAATAGAAATTTTACCAAGTAGTTGACACAAATTCGCAAACTCTAGTAAATAAATTCCTCTTATTTGTTTCCTCTTAGTTGTAGCAAAATAAAATACCACGTGTTATTTAATTGCGATTTGATTACGCGATTAGCTTCAACCAGCCGACCAAACCTGCTCCCAGTGTCAATAAACAAGCGCGATCGGCCGCGCTTATCTAAATGCACAACCTCAAATTTACATACAGCCAAACTAAATTATCAGTCGCATTACGCATCGAGAAGCAGTGAAGAACCCGTCGCGGCTCTCCGGATCGCGCGTCAAAATTTTTTCCCCTCCCCGGGCGCGGCTCAGGCGCCGCGCCGAACGTAAATCAAGATTTCCGCCTATAATCGATATATCGGGTACCGCCGCCTTTCGACGCGTTCGCGAAACTGACTAACGAGTAGCCCGATGCATAATAAAAACCGTCGGGCGTGCAACACGCCGGAATCTCGCCGAGCGCGTCAAGAGATGCATGTGCTCTCGGTGTTTTATCGGCGCGGTTCGTTAACGAGCGCGTTTTACGCCCTCGGCGGACACGCGCGCGGGATCTATTAAATTCATAATTTTGCGATTCGCTAATGATTATTTACTGGGCCGCGCGCGCGGCCGGGCTTTTTATGCCCCGCGAATCCGTCGGAACGCGTAGCTCATGGCGACGAGTTGGCAGACTGGATTTTATGCGAGTTCGGGCGCGGTGGGTTAATTGATTATTTATAATCGTTTTTATATGCGCGCGAGAACGTTGAGGAGGGACGTTCGTTTTTGTGAATTAGTCGCGGAATGTTGCTTACTTGAGAGATTCGGGTTTCGACTTTTTTTTATGTATATATGATGAACTTTTATTAATTTGTCAATATACTGAAATGATTGGATAAAAACAATATTATTCATATCAAAGTGGCCTTTTGTTATTGGTTTATAGTAATGGATTGTTTACAATGTTCCATTCAACAATTTATAAATTTTTTGTAAATTCGCAAATTTTGATTGGTAATTTTATATTTTTAAAAACAATCCCGAAAGCTTCGAATGACCGACGGTACAGTTTTTTATCTCTAAAATTAAATTGAATTATAATTACTTGGCGAGTAAACGAGTTTTAAAATTTTTAATAAAGCAGTTATGAGGACCCTAAAATATTTCATAAAAATAACTACGTACCACAAAAAAGTTCAAACTTTTTAATCGCCTACAAAATATTTCAACTTTTTTATTAGACACAATATTTCAAACGTCAATTTAAAAAAAAAAAAGCCTAAAAATAAGCAAAAAAAGAAAATGTTTGCACAGACAAAAGTCCGAGATAACACCTTCTCATTTCGTTAATCCACTGAGCCTCGCCACTTCCACAATAAGCCATAAAATTCCAATCGAACACACAGCAACAATACAAGCAATCCCGACAAAAAAAAAAGCCACCACCGCAGAGCCGAGCGAAACAGAGAGCGGCTGCGGCAAACAAAGCAACCCTCCCTGGCGAATAATTAGCCAAGACCGTGAAAATCAGAGAGAGAGAAAGAAAGAGAGAGGGGAAGAGAGAAGCGCGGCCCTCCTCGAAAAGGAAAAAGGGGGTTGTTGTCCCAAAAAGCGGCTCGCTCGCGCGCCCGTAATTACGCTCGGTCGTCGCTTCTCTCTCCGCCGAGCGCCGCGAGAGAGAGAGAGCTTGGCGCATGCGGGCTGGCGCCTCGGCCGCGCCGCTGGTGGGGAACCGGAGCGGAGTCGCCGCGGGGTGGCTCGACTCCACGTGGCGCCGACGTCGACGTCAGTCGCCTCTGGCTAGTCCGTCGCGAACGACGCCGCGTCGCCCTTCGTCTCTCGAGCTTTTCTCGTTGCGCCGAGCGCGCCGGTTATCAACCGGAGCTTTCGATCCGAGGACACTCTTCATTTGATTCCTCGGTGGTGATTGGACACCGAGGCTGCCGGACACCCAGCTGGTCGGCGGCGGTTGGTGAGTTACATAATTTTTTTTTATTTTTAATTTGGACTGCGTTTGAAGAGCGAGGAGCAGCTGGTTAAAAGATTGTTTTGAGAGATTTTCGTTTAGGTTTGATCGATGTAAGTTTGCCAACCTGAAATTTTTGTTGTAGGTAGGTAGATGGAATTTATTTATTGTACATTTTGTTACAAAGTATGCGTTAGTTATCGAGTGAAGATCACAGCCAAGGGTGATTGATGTCATAATAGTTTAAATTTTTGTTTACTTTTCAAGTATGTGTTAAGGCATTTTATTTTTATTACACGTGATTGCGTTTTGTTTTTGTCATAGTTTGAATGTTTGAAAGTGGATAAAAATTGTCTATTTACACAAATTTTTAAAAAAATCTAATCGCCACGTGACTTTTGTCATTTTTTTTTTTAACAAATTTCCATTTTAATAATTTACTTCATATTTCGATGAATAATAAATGACTATCATTTATGCATTCAAAGAATATTCTTTCAAATTTCTTTTGCTTCGACTGCCAAGCGGAAAGTTGTTACTTTTCTTACAAATGTAATTATAATCCATTCAAACGAAATAGACAAAAGAAATTCATTAGCGGTTAAATGCAATCGTTTCTCTCTCTCTCTCTGCAGTACTGTGCAAATTCCGAAAAATAAATTAAAACTGATTTTGATTAGTTCCCAGATCTTTTCAGAGCATAGAACTCTTAATGAGACGAAAGTCCTTCGCTTCCTTTTTGCGATTCGGTCTAGCGCGAAAGGAAAAACCGCCGCCGCTAAAGAGTGCTCGGTCATCCTGGCGTCGCAAAATAAAGTTAATTAATCAAATTCCCGATAAAATTCCAGAGCGAATATCGGACCTCCCTTTACAATATTAAATCTCGTCGCGTGCCGAGTATAAGTTACTTATTTTAGCAATTTAGAATAATGGGAAATAATTAAAGGCACGATCGTGCTTTTTTTTTTTTAATTTAATGAACGTATGAGTATGAAATGAATATTAAAGTTTATGATATACGTTTACTCCATTTTTCAGCTTGGACACTTTTAAAAGAATCCAGCTTAAAGACTGTTTAGTCTGTTCTGCTTTAATAGAACGCAGTAGACACTTTATTTAATATATTATATGCGCTGCTGAATTTAAATGCAGAAAACACATAATTTTTATCAGCAGTTGCAAAGAAAAATTAAAATTTTTATTTGTCAAGAATTTTCAAAAGATTTTTTGAAAATAAAAATTCTACTTTTCTTTGAAATTTTTTGTAAATTCATGTAACAGTATTATCTTTTACATAAAAGCGCGTAATAAAATGATATTAATATTTCGTTGGAACTATTATTTTCATTAGCTTGATTTTAATTTACATTAGTTTGAAAATTAATTTTATTAGTATACTCTTATCGAAAAACAATAAAGTAACGCAAGCAAATAATAACTATAGAATGAAGCTCGAAATAAAATCGTTGCCTCATTATAAAGCAGCGCTTCATTACAAAAACTAAAAATATCATATTCCCAAATGAACCGCAAAAATAACCCCAATCAAAGCGATCGCTGTCAATTCGGTTAGAAAATATAATCAGCAAATGAAAACCCAGAGAGCCGAATATCCTGGCATTCGACGATATCCATATTACAGATGCGATAATGAATTTGTACTGCTTCGGGCAACATCGTCTGCTGCTGCACATTTCCTCTTCTCAACCCCCTCGAATGTAGGAAGCATCCGACGCCAAATTGAGCGATCTAAAATTTAAAAATGAACTCTCCACCTCCCGAGCTTGAAAATTGGTCTAATCAAAATTTCTACAATCCATCGATTCTCCGATTTAAATTACTTTTGCGCTTGCTGCATCTCGTGCCGGCAGAGATTTGTAATCAATATTACCTGCCGCCTCGATCCCTAAATTATCCACCCAGCCTCGATGCATCGGCATATATCCTCGTCGCTTAAAAAACCGAACCGTCCGAATATCGACGGCACTCTCGAGCGCGCTCCTCTCTCGCGCGGTGCAGCCGCGAATAAATCCCGGGCCAAAAATGCGCTCCCGCATAATTCGGGCCGCGCGCATTTAGGCTCACAGCCGCGCGGCAAGTCGTCAACGACGTCGCACCCAGAAATTGCCAGCGCGCGTTTCGGGCCTCTCCGTATAGGTATATATACGCGCGCAGCCTCGCTCTCTCCGCGGTGCCATCAATCAATTAAACGCGCTACTCCCCGAGCTTTCGTCCGCTCTGTTCTACTTGCGAAAGCAGCTGTCGCCGCGGCGGCGGCAGCAGCTACACCTTTCGTTATACGCGAGCCTCGCGCGCGCGTATCGCCGATCGGGAAGGCGCGGATTTTCGCCCGACGAGGCAGAGGAGCCGCCGGAGAGCGGATTAAAAGCGATATATATATATCGAGTACATCGACGAGCGCTAAAACAGGGGCCGAAGAATCGAATTGAAAACAGTCGGCGCGGGATCAAATTTTCGAACGGCGCGCGTTCGCGATAAGGCCGGGAGAGCTTTTAAGCTTTCTCTAACTCGCCCTCTCGGCCTCTCCCCCCCCCTCTCTTTTACGGTCATTCGGCGAAACGAGATAGCAATTATGGGCGGGTGGGCATAATCGATTTCCGGATTTTCGGCGAGAGAGAGAGAGCGCTTTTTGCCCCGCGGTCGGAAAAAGAGTGCAATGACGCGGCGGATGTGTTTGTTAACGAGCGTCGTTTTGTTGCGTCGTTAATATCCGGCTTTTTACGCGGCGATGATCGAGGGGGGCCGGATTATTCAGTCGCGCTAATTCGCTACTTCATTATGCCCGCGAATATAATTGAATATTGAAATTAACGTACCATAATTGATGCCGGTGATATTTCGTTAATCCCCGAATCGATTCGGGGGGTGGGGGGGGGGGGGCGCAGCTTGCTTCCTTCGCTCTCGCTTCCTTTTTCGGGCGAACTGCAATATTGGCGCGTCTCAATTTTGATTTACAATTTATACGGACGAATTATCGATTTTCCATTCGTTTCCGAAACGGGGGAGGTATTCTAATTTTTTAAATTATATCGTTCGGATTACATCCACGTTAACGCACTGTATTTTCAGCGTGTTTATACACTGAGAGAATTTTTTCTGAAAATTTACAATTAAATTAACCGGAAAAATTACCGTTACGAATCGCAAACG
>JAWWML010026242.1:0-14348 GCA_035047165.1 Ormyrus rosae
TAATTACAAACAATTACTGTAAGTATTTTTTTCATTTGTCTATAATTGTTAATAATTATATATATTAATAAGTTAATTATATAAGTTAATTAGTATATGTACTCGTATAGCCGAGCTACCATTATCAGTTTTGAATCATTGTTAAAATGAAGGTTGTAACTGTAGCTAGTTTATTCCTTATATGTGCATTTATTGTTGTTGGAGTTATGGGTAGAAAAAGTACAACAGGTCTAGGTACTATTGTATTTTTAAATATTTATAAAATTTTATACGCTTGTTAATTTTAATTTATTTGTTGCAAGAAATATATGCTCATGTTTCTGGGGTAATTCTTAAATTATCGAGGGCTTGTTTAGATTCACGGATTCTCTCTAGCACTCTGTTAAGTTCCTCGATCGAACGCTTGCTCATTGAGGAACATGAATAGCAATACCTTTTTATTGTCGTATTTGTCCACCATTGCCTGCCACGTGCCTTGGTAGTTTTCTGTCGTGATCTGCAAATTTTTAAGCCTGTTGCAGCTTCTCCGGAGAACGAACGAATCAACTATTGAAGTTTTAAGATGAGAATAATGGTGGGGACATCATGAACGAGTGCAATAAACATCTGTTTAAATGTTTCTCGCTCGAGCTGCTTTTCTGAAAACTCTGGTAATTTGATGGGTGGAAGCGGCGTTTTATAGCTTTAGGTGTAACTAAGCCAATGTCTGCATAACTGGGTGTCTGCTTCGATTGTAGACTGCTTAGAGTTTTAAACCAACCGGACGGAACGCTTTTCCTTCGGGGTTAACATGACCTTTTGAGTCCATTATGAGATTGACGAGCGCTAGTTGATCGGAAAACTTGTCTTCCATTTTTTTTCTCTTAACGAAATAATCACCAAAAAGATTAAGAAGTGAATAGACAAACTACTTTAACGATTGTTATTAAATCGCAAATCCGATGCAAAAGAGCGCAATCAGATACGACTACGCACGAAAATAATATCGGACTGAACACTCGTCTGTTTAAAGGTTCTGAATTGCGTTTGTAGATCCGAGGACTGACGATTACGCACAAGTATTACTATCTTGTCGTTTTTTGTTTTCCGCTAGGCGTTGTCGCGTTGCAGTGAGCCTTGACGCGTGGACAGCCTCGAAGACGCTCTCTGATGTCCTGGATGAACCAGCTGTAGGCTTCCTGATGTTGGTTCTGGCCTAATCGGCTGCCTTCCCTCGACGTTGGTGTAATTACTAATTTATTCATTTATTTATTTATGAATTTCTTCCTTTATTTGTTAATTTATTCAAAATTGGTCACTAAATAGAAAGCAGCTATCTTCTGCTTCAAAAGCGTGACGAAAATAAAAAATTATTAGCTAGCGAATAGCTATAAATAAACCAGAAATTGCATTTCTCTGGCTATTCATTAGATAAAAACTGCTTAGGATTTCTACCAGGGAGCTTCGCGGTTTTTTTTAAATTTCAAAACTATTGGTTCAAATTAAGTATCAATTATTTTCCACCTTTTTTAAAAAAAGCTTTCTAAAAAGCAATGTGAATTTTCTATCAAGATAGCAAAAAGAGTTCAATGATAGATGTCTGCATCTACCAATACACCGCAAAATTATGGACTCCAAAAGTGCATCCGTCATTAATACAATAGCGAAATCGTAAATGTTAATAGCACTTTCCTTTAACTTAACCACTTAACTTTCATTTATTCTCATAGATAAACTGAGTCGACTATTGTTACTCTAATGTAAAATACTTAATAGTTTATACAAATTATCCAATCCTATAGTAGTAACAAAATTTCAAATAATTTCAAAACATTTTCAATACCGCCTACCTGATCAAGAATCATAATTCTGAAACGAAGAGCTCAAATTATATTAGCTGTTGACCAAATAAAGAAAATCTATTGTGATAACCAAAACGAGCATTTTAAAATTTGTAAAAGTTGATTTGATATCTAATTTTAAATTGAATAATAGCTAAAAATTAAGTGAAAAAATTTTCAAAAACCGTTATAAAAATCAATTATAAAAACGTATTTATAACGCAACGATTGAGAAATGTAATTCGATTTCGATTTACCCACATGAAATCTCATTGTATATCCGGCTTCAACTAATCATTGTTTACAATGTTTTCGAAGCTAACTTCCTGCCGGCAAACAAAAATATTACGCAAGAAAGACAAACGTTTACTTTAGCCCGACTCTCTTACAAAACGCATATTGTTAAACGTTCAATTATAAATTTCAAAAGTGACTTTCCTCTAACGGCTTTTCAACGATTTATGTAATAATGAGATCAACACATTTCACGCTGCTATTAATCACCACAATGGAAGAAAAGCAAACACTCTCCACCGGGAGTCCTTCAACTTCCTCCTCTCGGTCCCCTCCCCCGACGCGAGAGTCTTTAACGCGCAGAAAATCTCACCTCCCCCGCCGACAGTCGGCGGCGGTAACGTTTCAATCGTTGTTCTCACCGTTACGCCAATCGTAATTTAATATATTCTCCAATTGCGCATTGGCTTATCGCGCAACGCGCGAGGTCGGCTGAAATAATAGTCGCACTTGCGCGCGGGAGCAGAAAAACCAGCCTAGGAGAACAACGGCGGCGCCTCGGAAATTCATAATAATCGAGAATAAAGAAAGCGACATGGAATTCCCCCTGCTTCGGCGCTCCGTTTTCTGATGCGAATAAGAAAGAAAAAGAAAAAAAAACTAGCGCAAGCGCAAGAGCTCAAGGTAAGAACGGCCAGTTAACATAATACACCTTGGGCAATAACGAAGTCGCGCCGCGCGAGCGTTTAGAACGTCCGGAATCGGAACTTTTCAGCTTCCCTCTCTATCTCTCTCTCTCTCCCTCTCTCCCTCTTTCTCTCCTTTTTCTTTTTCTAATGGATCGTAAATCATATGTAAATGGTCTTTAGAAAAGCGCGATGCATATCTTAGGTGCGTGCGGAAGTCCCGTTTCGTTGAGCGATAGTTTATTCTCGTTAGCTAATTGATTTTTTTTCTTTTCTTTTTTTTGTAATCGGGTGTCGGGTCGATAAGATCGAGAGGATATCGTTTCTGGACGACGGGATCTTCGGATGGCGTTAAATTTTAGCGATATAGTTTTTCATTGTTGCGCGGAGTAATGGATATGAAAGTTTATTGGATCGACACAGTTTTTCGAAAAAAAATTCAATTTAATAATAGTACTTTCGGTTTCGAAATGCACTTGGACACGTCGATTTTCAATTTTTTTTTTACAGCCGTGAAAAATCGATACTTTCTCTCTTATACTCGACTCCCACAATTAAAAGGAAATAATATTTTGAATTTTAAAAATGGAACACCGAACCGAAAGTAATTTCGCAACGTTGTAATTACAATTTTGCGACTTTTGTTTCACGAAAGCTTCGAAAAAGCGATTTTTAGTAAATTTTACTTTATACAATAATACGTTAATTGAGTTTTAAAAGTCGTGTAGGGATAGCACAAGTAATTTTTCGCAAGCTTTCTTCTAATCGATCAAAATTCGGCAGCTCGGCCTTTGACAGTCTAATACTCAAAGCAATCATAATTAATAGATTGATTCTTCAAACACGATTTTCGCTGTTATTTTAATTCGAACACTCGCCGAGCGCTCACTCGAAACTGTCAAATTTCCAAATAAAACTAATTGTGCGAAGTTAATCTCCCTCGTGAAAGTGTGGTTTTGAAGAAATCGGCATCGGACTCCTTTTTTTTTACATCACGCCTTTTGTGTTTCGGAAATTAGCATACTTCGGTGCCCTAAGGCAAGTCGCAGTGCGTAATAGTCCAAACAGGAAGACTCGAGATCGGAAACGAAATTAATTACCATACTTTTTCTGAGATAAATCATCGCCCAATGGGTTTATGCTTATACATTTTTTTTTTTCACGGGAAAAAATCAATTTTTTCAAAAGTGATGAATCCCGTAAATTCGTTAAGCATCTTCTTGACAACTTTCCATTCCGTTCTAATTAGCGTATTAATGAGGAATTCTTAATAATTGATTGCGTACGTCACGCGTAATGTTCGATGAGGCTAAATCATTTTTGAGAGTCATCGACGATCGCTAATCAATTATTACGTAAAAAAATGTTGATTAAATAACACAAAATTTTAATGTTTTACAAAATATGGATACAAAATATACATGCAACTTTCTCATAATACTGATTTTCTGATTACATGTTTTTTTTATTACATGTTTAATTCATCAAGCATTTTATTAATCCTTAATAATGATTTGTTAGCAACCAAATAAAAAAAATTAATCAGTCCGTTTAATAACTGATTGAGTACGGCATAAAATCTTCAAAAAAAAACAAAAACAATCCGAAACAAAAAGGAGCAGAGCTCAATTAGCCAATAATGAGGCAAACCAACTGGAATAATTCGATTCCCAAATAAATCGTTCATTGAGAAAGAAAAGTCGCAATTCATTCTCGCTTTCCGCCGCGCGAAACTTTCGATTTCCTTTTATTCTATTTATAAACGCGCGGCGCGCGATCGACTTTTCGCACGTGCCGTCCGGAAAGATCGAACGCAATTTACATTCTTCCCGCGCGTCGAGAGCGTCCGCCTCTATAGGTGCCTATATATATATATACCTTTTTGCCGTTGCCGCTGTTTTTTTTTTCTTCGCGCCAGGTTGCATTAACAATAATGGGGTGTAAATTGGCGCTGAAGTAGGTTAATTTCGCCACGGAAGAAACGGCGCCCGCCGCCGCATTCAAAAGGAATTGTTTTGCAACTGACCATTGTGGAAAAGTGCGATAATGGAGATAAAATTGAATTCGACTGTTTAGGCCGTCTCTCTCCGCGCCTCGCGGCGATACATTCGAAGGCTTGGAAATTGAGTTGTGGCACTTTAAAGGGACTAACGAAATCTTTTTTCTTTTCCTTTTTTCATGCCGCTTCATACCGCAGCGATCTTTGCATATAACGATTACATTGTCGGATAAATGTGCCGGGCTGTACGATCGGGCTGCTAGAAGTAGGTTTATTGCCTTCGGATTGAGAAATTCGAGTTTTATCGTGGCCGTTTGCACCCGCGGCCTGGATAAATTGTTATTAATGAGTAATAATTTTATGTAATTCGTTTTATAATAGTATCGATGCTCGAGTTGTACGATGTTTATTCCGATTATTTTCAAAATTTCATGGGATTTTTAGTACTTGCATTACGGGAAACTTTTTAATGTATTACTTTATGGTTTGTGAAATACTTTCGTTCGACTTTGAATAGTTTAGAATCGACGTAGAATTGAGGTTCAGGAGTATCGACGTATCTGATGCTCTTTGTACAAAGAAGTTGTGAAGAAACTGAAATGTTGATGAATTAACTTTGAATTACAAGTTTGTACAGAATAAAATTGTTTGACATTGCACAAAGTCCTTCGATTATTTGAATTTTTTCACTTGCGCACTTTTAGTAGATTAATATATCTCCAAGAATTGTGAAGTTGAAATGTTTAATAATAGAAAACAATTTAATACATTGTTTTTGTTCTTACCTAACATAATTTTTAATTTTTAATAAAAAAAAAACGTGAAAAACGCCAAGAATGCATATTCACTTAATTAGATCTTTTTTGTAATTGGAAAGCTCAAACTTCGGAGTCTAGATAGTGGGAAACACTGTTAGTGGCATATCGTCTAGAGATAGCAGGACGTGACTTGAAATTCTCAGAGTTAGATGTGATTTTTTTGCATCGAGGAAAGAGCTTCTAATGGGTCTGCGTAATTACCATTCAGATGGGGTATTAGGGATATCGAAAAAACTTCGAGATGATGATTTCAAAATGTTACTTTTAATGCTCATCATATAGGTGCAATGAAAACTGTATAATTAGTGGGATTAATAAGAATGTTGAATAATTATCTAAAATTTTTTTGTTCAATGTTTAATTAATAAAAAATTAATATATTCTACAATAATATTAATGATATAATTGATATTTAATCGAGAGTGACAAAGTACATCTTTTTACTTACAAGGAGAGTGAACGTAACCCACACTCTCTGACGGTAATAAGCTACACAGTGCTTATTTTCATTTTTCTCGTTTAAATCTTAACAATTTGGGCAACGTATAAACTTCGTACCCCAAGAAGAGAACAAGATTCATAAAAATTCCAAGTTCCTCTCCCCCGTCCACTCCCCGACGTCCTTCCCGCGGATCGGGCCAAAGCTCCCGGCATCCCTGGGGCAGCGTTCGGCTTATCCTTCGCGCGGGTGGTGGGTGGTGGTCGCGGTGGTCATGGCAACCTCTCTCTTTCTCTCTCTCCCGCGACTCCCTTCTTTGTCCGCGGGGGCCCAGTGGGGGGATAGAGACTGACTGAACTCTCTCCCCGCCCGCTGCTGGTGTGTGTCGTATGCGCTAGAAAGGTAGAGCGCCTCGCGGAGAGAGAAAGACGGCAACGACGACGGGCTACCAGGAGCACGCCTCGCGAAGACTTAGCCAGTCACCTTTCTCTCCTCGAGCCGAGAGCCCGCGCGAGAGCACAGCGTAGACAGAGGAAACCCGCAGCAGCAGCAGCAGCACCCAGCAGCATCAGCAGCTACTCTCGCTCACTCACTTACTCTCTCTCTCCCAGCCGAGAGTCGTCGTTCGCGAATGGCGCTCGTTTGAAAAAGCCGCGCGCGCGCAAGCTCACCCCGAGCCAGTGCTTTTGTGATTTATTATTATTATTATTATTATTGTCGAGCGTTAATATTTGCCTGCCTGCCTGCGTGCCTGCCCCCGCAGTGAGAACGAGAGAAGGATATCGCTTAAGTAATCGGCGATTAGTCCATTGAAGCGGCATTGCGAAAGGGGAGAGGAGGCAAGGAAAACGCAACGATGCTACTGCTCAGCAGCCTCTTGCTCGTGCTGGCCGTCGTCTCGAGGACGGGTAAGTCGACGGGTCCGGACGGACACTTTTTCTTACTTTATATACCGATCCTTTCGCTGATTCGATTGCACGAGATCGCAACGCGGTTCATGGCTGCGGTGTTTTTTATGTCGACGATTTCGCGGGGAATTAACAGAGATGTGCGCAGTTGAGAGCTCATTCGATCGATCGGCTTGTCCTTGTAGAATAAAACTTCGAGTTCGATAAGGATTATCAAGCTCGATTAGATACAGCTTGATTTTTCTTTAACTTACGACGGGTAAGATAATAGTTTATTTTTGTCGAGGCGGTCACACTCATTTCCATGAATTAGCGATCAGCCTTCGATCCGTTACGCAAATCGAGCCTGTCGCCTGGATTTTATTACGTAAAAAAATCGAAATTAAATAATATTTTTCCCGAGCGAATGCATAATTAATCGATCCCCGAAAATTCCGAGTCAAAAACACGAAACTCTCAAAGCGTCAATAATAACGCACAAGCCGAGCAGACTGGCCCAGATTTTTCCCGAGAGCGGCAGATCTAATTTTATTCCGAGTTTCGTACAATCGAAATTTCGAAATCCGCGCGCGCGGGCTTATTAAATCGAGCGGCGCGCTGCGGCTATTCCGCGCGTCAATTTTCCCAGCTACGGAATGAAATTCAATTAAATCAATTAAAACGAACCGGGAGGCCCCGTATAATTCACGTGTCATAATACGGAATTTTTAACGGACGGGGGGAGCTGCCTCTGCTCTCCGCTTAATTAAATAAAAAGTTTCGGCGCCGAGCAAAAGTACACGCGGAGAGGAGATCGCGCGCCGCATGTGCGACAATCATAACTCGGCACGTCGACAATTAGACAAACGTGCGAATTGCGCACCGCGGAAAGTTCATTTCTCCTCTGGTCGCGCGCGGCGCGCGACTTTTAATTAAGGAAATTGCGATTGAAGCTCCGAGTGAAATTGGCGGCTCGCGAGAATTAGGCGCGCATTAATTATTCCAATCAAAGGTCCGGCGAATATTTTGAAAGATTCTTAAACGCGCCCCGGCTTCCCGGGGCAGTAATATAATTTCAGGCGTTTCGACACAATTTTCAGCGTAAATTGATAGAAAAAGACGCCGGAAAATTGCGGCGTTTTGAAAAATCGCGAGCAAAATTCACGAGGGAATCACCTCGGAGAGACGAAGCAGGTGCACACCGCCGCTAAAGCGCTCAGAGCGATCTATTAAATCGACAGGAAAAATCTCTCTCTCTCTCTCTCTCTCGATTCGGACTCCCCCGGCGAAATGGCCGGCGATTTTACGCAATGTTCGAGGTTCTCCGCTCGCTTTCGAGTTAACTAACCGCTGGAGTCTATACGTATATATATATACCCACGCGCGCCTGGAGAAAATCCAGTCCAGGCGCAGGCGCGCAAAAGCCCCCAAGGGTAGCCCCGCGGGGGTTGGCGTTAAAGGCGGCGAACAAAGAGATACGTATCGGGCCGAATATTACTCGCGGCCGCCGCGAAATTCGAAAACATCCATCTGTATCAACGAAGAAGGGATCGGCGCGGCTCAATTGTGTCTGGCCGTTATCGCGGGATTGCGCAACGTATAATACCGTCCAGAATTTCAAAGAATATATATATCCATCTCCGAATACAAATTCACTAGATCAATCACACACTCTCCGGCTTATTCGTTCGAAGCCCGCGAAAACTCCGAACGCTTTCCCTTTCACCACCTCGAATCCGCTGCCCTCCGCTTCCGCGAGTGTCGAAAAGCCGAAAGGGGCGAAAAGGATCGAGACACCCTCCAGGCCTCTCCGGCTCCTCCGCAATCGCGGCTTTTTCGCAAGCGCACGTGAGCGATCACCGGCGCAGATTGCATTCAGATGCGCCCGCGCGACTACTTGCCTTTCTTAATATGCTAATTCGAGCGAGGCTCCCCTGAAGATGATCATCATCTTCCGAGCGAATTTTCCAACGTGCCTCGGCGGCCTTTTTTTCGAGAGAGAGAACTGCGGCTTCGAAAGGACTCGACGTGCGGGTAATTGGGAGCGAGATGGAGATCGAGGGGGGAACTTTTTGTGGCCGGTTGCGTTTGGAGCTCGTTTGGAAAGGTGGACGGGCTGCTTGGATTTTTCGTAAAAATGAGATGTTAATTATTTCGAAGATTAGCTTCAGTTTGCTGATTCAATCGATTAGTCATCTGGTTCTCTGACACAA
This sequence comes from Ormyrus rosae, assembly GCA_035047165.1. Classification (NCBI taxonomy): domain Eukaryota; kingdom Metazoa; phylum Arthropoda; class Insecta; order Hymenoptera; family Ormyridae; genus Ormyrus; species Ormyrus rosae. The sequence goes on from JAWWML010026242.1 coordinate 9,097, forward strand.
TAAACGCTGTTTCAAAAATCTCGACTTACGAGAAACACCGTAAGCGATGACACAATATCATTCTCGGGAGGCCTTGATAATTTAAAAATCGACTTTGAAATACCCTTAACTCATTTTTACTCCTCGATTTTAATGCCCGTATCAGTCACAGCGAAGATTGTTCCGCGCGCTTTTACGAGCGAGCGATTCATTTAATTGAAATCGGCAGATATTAAAACCCAGCGCGTATTTTTATAACCCTCTTGCTCGAATCCATTAACAAAGCCGGCTTTGCAAAAGCTCTCCTCTCGTCCTCCCATTGACTGGCGCGGCCGATAATTCAACCTCGCCTCCTCCACGAGGCAGAGCGCCATGAGAAAATCCTCGGCTGAGGCAACGAAAGAAACGCATTACCTAAGATCGGCAACATTGAATAATAATGTAACAGTACCGCGTCCGCGCCTCCGTTCCCCCCTCCGCCCGCCTTTTCACGCCCATAAAACGCGCCGCGCGATGAGATGCAGAGATGCTCTCGAGAGGGTGGCCATATATACGTTTCGCCGGGGCACAATGAACTTGTACGTGTATCGGCGCTCCGAATACCGTTCGCTGAACTCTCTCGAGAGCTCGAGTCGAGACCGCCGGCACTTAAAATCGGTTTTACGTCCGAGGGCACACCGTCACTTGTGCGCCGCGCATCGGGAGCTCGTTGCCGCGCCGAGGTGTCGTCCGAGCGATGAAACTCGCGCTCTCGGCGGCTGTTTGCTTTCCTCGTCGTTAATCAGTGGATTATCGCCCGTTGCTCAATGTAGAATAATTGCCCCGAAATTATATCTAATCGCAGGAATCGCAGCCTCATAAGAAGCTAAAGAGGCTGGATCAAGGTCTCATAGGTGTATATAGTTAATTATTTCAAAATAAAGACATCATGCCAGTCGAGATTCAAGGCCCGCGCTGTGCAATACAGAGCCCGATCGATAAGCTGCCGTCGCCGCCGACCCTTCATCATATAAAACCTCGGCCGCGAAAATTACGGTTTATTATTCAAATGCATCGGCGGATAGAGTAACGCACACGCGCTCGGTCTGAAAAATGTATTAGGCGCTCTCGGTGAGCGCGCGGCTCTGAATTACCGCGTAACTCTCGTTATGAATTTCAGGCGTGACTCCTCGAAACCTGTATATACACACTTTCTAGCGCGAAAACTGATTTACGCTCTTACTCTGCCCCGGTGTGCGTTTCCTCGTGAAAGCACCGCGCCGCGCGTAAAGTAAAGTATCCGCAAAACTGGCGTTAATTAAAATGGACTATTAATCATTTTCTTGTGCCCGCACTTCGCACTCCGCGCGCGGCGTCTAATTTATAATAGGGATAACCCACGAGTGTCGATAAGCGCCGCTCGTACAATAAATCGCGTCGGCGCCGGAGTTTGCTCGCTTCTTCCGAAACGTTTACGCCGAATATAAGTTTACACCGAACATCGCGAACCACTTCGACGTAACAGCGATATTTCCGTTACGAACAGTTAGATAAATCTTTCTTTCGCTCGCGACGATCTCAGTCAATCCAGCTCAATCATCCTCTTTTATCAGCGTCCCCTTTTTCTTCGACGCCGCAAGAATTGCTCCGCGATCGCGTCGACATGTGGCTCCGTCGCCGCTCGAAAAACGACCTCTCTCATCCTAATTAAGCAGCTGGTAAACAAGCCGGCGTCTCTTCTTCCGACGTCTCAATCGGCCCGGCAAAAATCCGCCGCGCCAAAGTCCCTTATTCATCGGGTTTAATCCGCGGCGTGGGCGATAGACGATCGGCAATTTGCCGGCAGACTCTCTCTCTCTCTCTCTCTCTCTCCTGCGCTCATTGTGCATCGCGACCAAGGCTAAAGCGCTCGCCTCGAACGCCCTCGATCTAAGCCTTTCCTAATGCGCCTGCCTGCCCCTCTTCTTTTTTGCCCGCGCTCGAGAGAGAACCTCTTGCGTTAGACACGTGCGTCCGAGGGAATTTAGGAGGAATGCCGCGCGGCTTTTCGAGGTTTTCAATTTTAGAAATTCAGGTCTCGTTCGAATATCGATGGCGCAACGAGCGCCGGGGAGTTTTGATGCATGTGATTTCTAGGTAGTTTTTGGACAGACGGATGATTTTAGGCAAGAGCTGCATCTCTCGAGCCTTAAATATTTTATGTGCGTGACGAAACGCGCGTCAATGATTTCAGTTCTAAAAATATCGTGACACCTGTTTACACGAATTTGCATATCAAAATATTTTTATGGCCACGTGCGCGGCATTGAGGAGTTTTTTTTTGCCGATTTAAAAAAATGTTAATGTTCACTTTTGAATTTTTAAACTAACTATTTTCGTTTGCCTCGAGAGTTCAGTCAATAATTGTGTACGCACCGCAAACAATTAGTTAAAAGCCAGCTGCATCGTATACAAGAAAAATCTCTCAAGTTTTCGCAATCGCATTAACAGAAAATAAAACACAATGAGTACCTATATATACCCAACCCTTTCTAATTGTCTGCGGCGCGCGATAAAATCGCGAAAAATCCTTCGCATTCCCCGCTCGAAAAAAGCGACTAAATTAAATAATTACACGGATGCACAACGACACAATCGTCGCGTTTGAGAACGTCATTAAGCCCTGATTACCGGGCGGTGTTCTCCGTCGCGATTTTCCCCGATTCCTCCGGACGAAAAACAGATGTTACAGCTTATAAATTCCAGCGACAGGGACACACGCGCACACATACAGCACTGCCGCACAATGCAAACGAGCTCGCCGAGGGACACATTCCACCTTGCCGCACGTGCACAATGCGCGTGCGCTCGAAATAATTAGCGTCGTCGGGATCACTCATTAAAAACGAGCCGTACGACAATGCACCGCGCGTACCCTTAAACGAGAGCGAAACACCTATAGCTCTGCAAATTCTGCATCCGAGAGAGCGCGTTATTTATGCCTGCTTTGCATGCAGGAGCTGCGAGAGAGCGCAGATTTTTCGTTGCCTTCGCGCGTTACGGCGAGCGGTGACGGCCACATTGTTCAAATAACTTGGCGCGCGGCGGCCAATTAAAAAAAAAAAAGGGGCAGCCCGAGGAGTTGCGCACTTGTTCTGCCGATTTCTGCCCCGCGGAACACGGTTAGGTGTAATTTACGAGGTCTAACTTTTAAACTAATGCTCCGCCGGCGCTTGATGGTAATCGTCGGCGCGGGCTTTTATTCGTTAGTGACTTTAAAGCGGAGTTTAAGACATTTTTCGAATAGCTCGCCGGCCTTTTTACTTTATTAATTTACTGCGTTACTCGGGTAAGAATATGCTGTGCTTCTGTATTAAAATATTTGTTTTAATTTTTTTACGTAAAATCATTTTTTGATGATCAAAAAAAACAAAACAAAAAAATTACATATTTACCTACTCGCTCGTAAATCGCAGGAAAATAAACGCATTAGCTCCGCGTAACTTTTCATTACGGCGTAACTAAACTTTTTGCCAGCGATCCCCGCGAGAATATTTACAAGCGCCGCGGCGCGCTTCGCTTATATTACCAAACCAGCCCGAGAGCCCCCTCGGCGTACACCCAATATCTCACGAATCCTAAATATCTATTTCAGCTCTCCTCGCCCGACGTGCCATCAATTTTTCGCGAACGAAGCCCCCGACGAGCGGAAAAGCGATCAATCAAGCCCCGGGCCGGGGGAAAAAAAAAAGGCCCCGGGGCGAAACCCTAGACTCGCGCGGAGTCCGAGCTTGACAAGCGCCGTACATCTTGCGCTCTCGGCTCTCCGTACGCCTCCTCCTCGCATACCTTCGGCCCTCCGCGCACTAAAAGCCGCGCAATTACGCGATCTATCCGCTCGTCGTTCCTTTATTTTTTTTCCGTCTCCCTCTCGACTCCGAGGCGAGTCTTTGTTCGGAGAGTCGCGCGCGCGCGCGCGCGTCGATCGCGGCCCGCGAAATTTACGGCGGCCCGCGAGAGCTTTTACTGCCGGATGCGCATTCGGTCATTCGAAACCTCTCTCTCTCTCTCGCTCTCCGCGCCGGATGGTTTAGTGCCGCGAATATCTAATTTATCCCCGCGGGGCAGTCCGCGGGGGCGCGGCGTGTAGGTTTCGCGGTTTATGCGCGGAACGCCCTTTTTTTTTTGTTTTTTTTTTCTACGCGCAAGCGAATCTCCTCCTCGCGCGGTAATGATAATTTAGGGGAACGTCTCGGCGATCTCGCGTGGGACCGGCGCGGCCGTTATTTATTATCAATTAAAACCGGCCACCGAGGAGCTCGTTTGCTTAGCGGAGGGTGAACGCGCGCGGGGCTTGAGTTACGCGCGCGAGAGGATAAATTTTCTTTCGGGGGGCGACGACGACGACTGTACCTCTCGGCTCTCGGGTTTTATGCGAGCGCGGAAATCTCGTTTTTCACGTCCGGACATGCTGATTTTCAGGTGCTTTTCTTTATGCCACTTGGCTAATGAGGGAGTCGTTTTTTTGTTCTTTTTTTTTTTCCTGACCGACGTGCGTTTTGCTGCGTGCGGTTGTTGGGTTACGCATTGTAGGTATGGTTAATTTATGGGACGGTAATGAGCGTTGAAAAATGAAAAGTTTTCGTTTTGAATGGGTTTTTTCGCCGGCGATTAATTGCGAGGCGAGTGTTTTCTGTTATTAAAAACCAAAGTGATAAGAGTTTATGTTGTATAATTAGAAATTATGGAGAAAGTAATCTTATACGCTGTAAATTATTGCAAATTACAATTCATCGTTTTACCCGGCGACCAACGCTGTATCTTGGAAAAGATAGCGCCTAATTGATTTTTATTCTTTTTCGAATTTCTCGAGACATTTTCTCTTACACATTAAGTATGCAAAATGCGTTAATTTACAATTACGTCATTAACGTACATACGCGTCTAAAACCATTAGATCTGAAACTCCCCTACGGGAAGTGCGCTTTATAAATTTCTCATCAAAATGAAATCCCGTCGCCGAGGCAACTGTTTCATGAAGCCCCGTCGCCAAATCCAATTCCTCGCGTCTCGCGGAATATGCAATTCGATGCGCGCGCTGCTCCACGTAAGCCGACCGATCCTCTCGGCGTAACGTTATTAAAAAGCCACTCCGTATCCTCGTAAAGCTCTCTCTCTCTCTCTCTCTCTCTCTCTCTCTCTCTCTCTCTCTCTCTCTCTCTCTCTCTCTCTCTCTCTCATATTTTCGCCATTAAACGGGTTTTCGAAGCTACAAACAATGGGCAACTTATGAACTTCGTAACATCTTCTCGTAC
>JAWWML010026253.1:0-14326 GCA_035047165.1 Ormyrus rosae
CCCCCCCCCCCCCCCCCCCCCCCCCCCCCCAGCCGCGATTCTCGCGCGCTCGCGAAAATCGAATTATTTTCCGTGACACTCCATAGGCTAACGAATCGGCGGCTCCGAGCCGAAGATCGGTTTCCCCCAGGATCGATTTACGCTCGCCGCCGGAGCGTTTCACTTTTTAATGCACTTCCATTTTCGACTTTGACTCTGCATTTCAATTTTCGCTCGATGTAACTGTCGCAAAAGTTATATGCAAACGTTATGAGCGCGAATTTGAAAACGGATAAGACCGAAGCTGGGATGTGAATCTTTAAAATTGTTTAATTAAGTATAAATTAAATAAACGTTTAATATCACGTGACAAGCATTAAGAAGCTATAAAAAGCGGCATCGCAAAAAGAGAAAAAAGCTTACAGAATCCTCAGCGGAACAGCCGCGTAGTCGGCACGATAATGCCGGCGTAAATTCTATTTTCAGCGGGCTTTATCTTATAATAGCCCGCGCGGATTTTCTTGCCTCATTTTCCGCGCGGCTGGAGGGAGATATCGGGGCCAGGCGCGCGCACTCCCGCATAATGCCTTCAATATCCTGTCGATCATACGCACATAGTGCGCACTGTCGATATCAGGCAGACGCACTTGGTATCCTTTCAACTCGAACTTGCCGCTCGAGCGCGAGGCCGCGGGCTAGGAATCATTGCTGTCTCGCTTCCTATCAGCCTGAGTGTCCGCCTCGGCAAAGAGAGAGAGAGAGAGAGAGAGAGAGCCTGTCAATTAAGAAGAGCAATCGATTAAATGCAGCCGCAAGAAATGCATTGTTTACATTAAAACTAGATTTGCGCGACTAATGGCCGCAACTCCCCGGCGACGGTATGGAAAAGCCATGAATCCGACGCGAAGCTTTTACCGGCCAGTGTTGTTCCATCAAAGCCCAATATTTTTCTAACGCGAAAGCAGCGCCAAAGCTACCGTTCAGGTTTCGTCCTACAAGCCGAACGGGGGCTATTTATTTGCCTCGTGAGCTCGCATGAAAAGTCCGATCAATACGCGAGTGCGCGCAACGCGGACACACGTCGAGCCCGCCACGCCGTCGTGCGTCCGCCTCCGCCGTTACTTCGCCTCGCCAAATGAGCAGCGGCGATCGTCCGACCGGCTCCGCTTAATCAGCGGCGGATAATTCCCCGGTAAAAAGAGCCCAATCAAGGGAGCTGCGCCGACGCTGACTGACGCTCGCATCGGACTGACGTGCGCGCTGCTGCTGCTGCTGCTGCTGCTGCTGCCGAGGACGGAGGAGGCTGGACGGGTGAATCGCGCGTCATTATCGCGAGCGGCCAGGCCTGTTTGCACTGCTTGATCAGCGCGTTCGCTGTCCCTTGTCCTTCATCTTCGCTGTCACCTCTTCGAAAGTCCTTCGGCCCGAGGATGTACTGTTGCTTGGACTCGTGATGCAGTGACGCAGGAGTTTCGTCGTTATTCCTTGGTGACAAACAGCTGATTGCAGTATGCCGCTGGTGCACGTAAAGAGCTTATGTTTCTTCTTCTCGTGCGTCGTTCATCTACGATATTGTGTTAAAATGTTGTCAAGGTTCTACGACGATAAAATAAAGTACAAAGATGCAGACAGGTTGATAACGGAACTACTGTACTTGTTATTGACAGTCAATACTATATTAAAGCCAACGGATTAGCGGAGGAAATGTAGTCGTGTATTTGCAGGTCGATATTCAAGTTCAGTCTTATTTTAAAAGTGTTTATAAGGTTAAACGTGTATAAATAAACTTCTTTAACTGAAACAAAATCTATTTTCGATAAATATTTCTCCCAATCACTTGCGACCTCGGCTGAAAGCAACGAAATTACTCAAGCCTTTCGATAAAAAAAAAAAGCTGCGAGCTCGGATTTGGCGGGAGGTTATTCTTTTCCAGCAAAGCGAAACCGCGAGAAAATCAACAAAGTAGCCGAGAGCAAAGCAGAAAACCACTGAAGCAACAAAGCGCAGATCCTTAAAAAGAGGGATAAAAAGTAAGAGAGGGGAGGGAAAAGGCCTGATCCTGGTGGTGGTATTATGCGTAATTCACACCGCGACGTGGCGTATCATTGTTGTCGGGGAAACAGAGGAATCCCATTACCGGTTGGCAAGTGAACTCTGTCGCGGCGCCGTTTTAGAGTCGCGGACCGCGAAGCGTACACGTCTATCTCTCCTCCGCCCACCCCACTCCTCTGTCTGTCTCTCTCTCTCTCTCTCCTTTCCTTCTTTCGCTCCTCCGTTATACGGCTATGTTTTCGCGCACGTTGTCAAGCGGCCTGCTCGGCTGTTGCGCTTCCTATCCTGTGCCTCTGCCCTGATAGATATCTACCCTCTATATACCTCTGCAATTCGGAATAGTTTGCGTTTCCGAGCGCTCTATTGGTCCAATGAATTTTGATGGCCTCGATCGCGATCGATGCTTTTACAACCTCTTGAATAAATTAAAACTCACTTGGGGTCAATAGCACAACTTTTCAAGAGTTTAAAATATTGACGCTGTGGTACTTGGAGTTGCAATGGAAAAGTAGGTCATAATGTGCTTTCAGTTTTTTTAGTTGGGTAAAAAAATAATTTACGGATCGAAATCAGCTTCCTCCTGATCCTTTAATCAAACAGCTGCTCAGCTTCCGAAGGAAAAAAGCACAGCTCCGGCTCGGAAGGGAGAGATTCCGCGCTCGCAAGGCGTCGCCGGCGGTAATAATGGAATTTAAACTCCCGGGAAAGTGAAGCGCTCTTCGCACGCGCACTTAACCATAGTTTCCTTTCTATGCATATGAATTTAGGGCCGCGGGCTCGCCCGGCCCCAACCTGGAGTAATAGTTTAACGAGCTCGAGGATTCTTACCACGGCCGCGACGAACGACGAACAGAGAGAAAGAGACCTGTTGCATTAGTGCTTCCTCTTTCTCTCTCTCTCTCTCTCTCTCTCCCTACTTCTGCCGCAGCCCAGAAAGCTATGCCATTTATGGAGTCTTAAATTCCTCGTACGAACTGCTTCTACAGCCGTTAAATCGGTAGTCATCTCCGACATACTTCCGGCTTCTGGCGCGCAGAATGAAGACGACGGGGGACTAAAAAATCCCCGGCATTTTTCGAGTTCCCCTCCTGGCCCCTGAAGCCGCGAGAACATTTTTTTCCGACAAAGAAAATTATATAAAATAACTCCGCCGAGACGAAGAGAAAGAGGGGCATCTTTTTAACGTTCTGTATTTTATGATTGAATCGATGCGGCAGCGGCTCGAAAATTGCTCCCTCTCGCATTTGAAACGTTAAAACTACCTGCGGTGGTCAAATGAAACCTCGGCATTTTACAATTCACTCCGAGCTCGTCGATGAACGGAATGTCACGGAGTGTTCAATTAGCATCGTTTTAGCGACAAAAACTGCGCGTAAATCCTGAATTCCTGCATTCGAACAGAGTCGAGGCACGGCCAGAATTTCGCATTGCACTACGAAAAAACTAAATGCAAATAAAAGTGACCGCAGCCGTGTGATAATTTCGCGCAAACTATTTTGCGGTTCAACGTTTTAATTAAAATTCTAATTTTGTTGCCGTCCGGATTCGCTTTATTTTACAAAAGACACCGACCGCTGTTCTACGGCGGTTTCCTCTGCGTTTCGCTTCCTCGTGTGTCGCACCGATATTATTTTAATGAATTTTGTTTTGTACCAGCAGCAATGAAAATATGCTGCAATTAGTAATCGCAGCAGTGGGCTTTTGTTGTTTCGATCGCTACTCTTCTTGCTCCTAATCCTCATCGTTTTTCGCCAAGTTTCGTACCGTTTCTCAAAGCCCTTTTCGAAAAATTTATGTCTATCCGTTAATTAAGTTGTATGCATTAATACTAAATCCAGTTATGAGGTGGCTTTTATCTTATATTTAATTAACTTTTTTCCATTTTTTTATTCTTTCATTATAAATATGTATTTTTAATTACTTGTTTCAAATATCATTTTATGGGCAATCCCGATTGCAATTAAAAGAACAGATTCAATAAATAAAAATAATTAATAATGTACGTTGTGTACAGGTCGCTTTATGAAATTTCGTTATTATTAGATGAAAGTGGAAAATACATAGAAGTAATTACTCCAGGTGCTATTCCAAATTTACGTAACTTTACATTCATAACGTACCCTAATAAAACATAATTGGATCTATTACGGCAAAGTTAGATAGATGAATCTAATTACACAAACAACTACGGCTGTTGTTCGAACAATTTCGAAAACTTTTAATTTTCAAAAGTTTTATTAAGTTTCCAAATAAAATTTCGAGCTGTATAAATCTACCTGTATAGTAAGAAATAGGTTCAACAGCGTAGACAAACGTATCACAGGATTAGTAAAACTAATGGAAATCGTCAATAATGCTTCGCCCAAATTAGTAATTACGCAACTTTGGATCGAAAGTTAAACACTCCAAAATTGAGTGTTTATATTGTGAAATACCCCGGCTAATTAAATTATTAGTACAAAAATGTGCACTGCGAGCATCAAAGTTTCGTTAACGCACGCAACTTTCATTATCGCGGTAATTAATAATTCCATGTTAATTTATCTTCTTTGAGGCTCGGGCTTTATCGGGAGGGGAAACGGGCTTAATTCAGTTATATAGAATAATAATCTATTTTGCCGACCTACAATTCCGCATAGTTACGCGACTGTTCCTCTCTCTCTTGTGCACCGCTGCCACATGCACTCAAATGATCTAATCGTGCTTGCGTAGATCAGACCGACAACTAATCGCGAGGTTCATTAGCGACAGTTTGACCATACTTTCAATTTGCGACTCTCATTATTTTCCCATTGACTTCTATCTTTCGCGCGATCGCGCCGCGGCCTTGCAATTAATTACGCCCGTCGATTAATATTCCCGATAATTGAACTGCGCTCGGTCGCCTTCTTTTCGGCGAGCGAAAGTGCAAATAATTACGTTGGTCAAGGATTTCATTAATTTATTTTCTTAGCGTCGAATTAGTGTCGAATCGTTTGAAAAAAAGGATAATAGAGGTTATTCCTTTTAATTATTCGAATTTCCAAGAGCCTTAAAAGTCGTAGCTTCTTAATTTTAATCAGCGCAGATCAAATTTAATGCGCCTCAGTTACAAAGTATTAACATAAATTTCAAAGCTAAATTTAGTGCAAGCCCGTCTCAAGTTTCACGGCACGCACTTAAGTTACAAAGAGCTTCCAATTTTCATAAGCAGCAAAGGAACCGCGGCTCCACATAACCACTTGTTGGTCTCTTTGCTCGTAGCCGCAACAAAAAAAAGAAAAGCAGAGCAGAGCAGAGCCGAGCGGAGGGAAGAAGCGCTCAATAATCCGTAGAAATTACATCTGGAGTTGTTTAAAGGGTTGGCGGGGCGCATTCGTCATTTCGAGCGAAGCAATGCATTGTCGGGTAGAGTTTCGTGTCCCGAGAGGATTGAGTAGCTCTCCGGCTGAGCAGCTGCGTGAATTCCTTCAATAGCAGCGCGACACCGGAGGGCTGAGGCCCGACTTTCCGAACGCAGACGTAATTCTCGTTCCGTCGTGGCAAATATTTAATTCCGCCTCGCGGAAAAACAGGATATTGCCAATGTTCCCCGGCTCTCCTCTTCCTTCGCAACTCCTTCATTTCTCCGTCGCTTTCGTTGCTTCTCTCTTTCTTTTCTCCTTCCTGTTTTTATCTATATTACTTTATCCATCTCCCTCTCTCTCTCCCTCTCTCTCTCTTCCCGGCTCCGCTGCCTTTCCGGCGCGGATATTTTTTTCAATTTCTTCGCCGTTTTTGCTCGCTTTTCCCTCCTGGCAATTCGCGCATCTACTAACACAGCCGCTATAGGCGGACTCGTTTGCCGCTGGGAAATCTGATTTCTCGCAAGGAACTATTCGATGTATTTCATTGATGCACCCTTCATTGAAAATGTAACAGGACCATTCTGTCTCGGCTCGTTTTTTCTTCCCTTGCTAAAGCGGATTTCCCACTTCTGGCTTGAATTTACGCTTTCAGTGGAGAAGTACAAAGGACTAATTAGTGTTTTTATTCTTTAATTTCCTAAAGTACAGGGCAAATTGTTCAGCCTCCTTTTAAAAGTATAAACTGAGCGGGAAACGTTAAAGAAGAATACTACATTTGGTTGAATTCATTTGAGCAGTGTCTGTTTATGCTCCATTTCCAAGAATCTTTAGTAATAAAAAATTAATACTCTTTACCTTCATAGAAATGATTATTATTAAATAATAAATGAGATATAATATTGAATAATAAATAGAATAACATTTACAATACGTTACTGTTTATTTGAATTTGAATTTGAATTTATTCAACTAGAAAATAAATTACATAAGTAATTTCGATTGAGGTAAACGTAGTTATGCACTTATACACTAACTTAAACAATTTGCTTATATTAGATACATTTGGTTTACAAAACTATAGTTGGTCAACAATTTTGAATGATAATAGTAAAGAATGATACGAAGTTCTTGGTAGAAAAAAGGATGCAATCCTTTGTTTCCGATAGATGTTTGATCAGTGCAAAGAAAACTTAAGACCGAGTATGGAGCAAACTTGAGTATTTTTACGTGGCGAGGCAACCGTTAATTTAATTTAAAAACCATTGGAAAAAGAAAATTTCGGAAAAAGGCGGAAAAAGCAAAAACTCCTTGAAAGCAGTTTGCAGAAACGCGCAGACGCTTGGGGAGGATATTGAATTGCGGCTGTTTGTTGGTCGAGCACCTGAAGGCACGTAGAGAGTATCGGTCAGGTCGCACGTAGGGACGCGGATGGTCGCTTTTGTCGTCTGCGGGCGGGGCATATTTGCATCGGCGCGGCGTCTCTTAAAATAAAACTCTTTTTACGATGAGATATATACGAATTAGAGGGAAATTGGCCCGCGCATAACGCCTGATCGAGTAGGGCTACTCCGGGCCGGTGATATAACGAAGGGCTCATAACGCTCGAGGCAGCCCAGCTGCGTCACTGTATATACGTAGGTGTGCGTGCGCGAGTGCGTTTTATGGAGGGCTCGAGAGTGCCGCTCGAGGACCCGATGCCCCGAGCCTATCTAGCCCGGATAGTCCCGACTCCGAACGATCCTCCAATTTCTTTGGATATTTGCCCAGGAGATGGCCGCCTCATATAGGATCAGCAAAGCTTTATTAAATCCGAGGCTTTCTCTTTTCATCCTATCAATTTTTTCAATATTTCTCTCTCGCCGAGCGATAGAACAGCCAGCGTTGATGCGCCTACGTGAAATGTCTCAACTAAAAACGCGCAATCAATGATTAAAGAAACATCGATTTTTAGAAGATAAAAAGCTTGGAGGCAACAAAGAAAGTAATACCGACAAGCACATTAGAATCACTTTGCTGTTCTCGACTAATTTTAATTAATCAAAGTAGAATTTATTAGGACATTACGATCTACTTTAAAGCAAGACAGCCAAGCAGCGAGCTCTAAAGCGAAATGGGAAATTCTATAGCCAGGGGGCAAGAAATAGTCTAATAAAATATAATAATTTTCAATCATTGCAGTGCGGTTATAAAGGAAATTGAGAATGCGCAGTGCAGCCGCGAGCAAATGAAGTTAAAAAAAATACGAGCAGGCAATAACAATATAAGAGCCAGATGATCGCTTAGCTCGGCTCGACATTAGCCTTAGCGGCGGGATAAAAATCGCAAGACAGCCCCCCACCCCGATCCTTTTTAATCCACGAATATTCCCGGCGCGCTTCCCCGGGCTCGAGTTCATTCTCATCGGCGCGAGAGCGAGGAGCGATTAAACATTAACGGCGCATCGCCGTAAAAGCAGAGCACACGAGCTGTTTTATCGAAGGAGCTTTACTGCTAACGGGATTATCCGCGGTATATAAGATGCAAGCGCGAGCTTCAACCAATTAGAGGATCCGGCCGGCCTTACTGCAGTGCTGCCGCCGTTAAAGGAGTATTGCGCCGCGGTCGCTGCTTAACGACTGCCCCCCGAGCTTTTATTCTAAATCGAGCAGCCTGTTTACAACGGCGCCGACGAGCGGCTTAGGCTTATTTTCCGGACGAATGCGGCTTTGGCCTCGGTTTGGTTACGCAGTCCTCGATATTACCGCATAATGTGGAACGTAATCGGTATTAAATTAACGGCGATCAATAAGAGCTTAGCCGCTGAAGTGACATTCGCGTCATACATCATAACAGTAACTAGGGTTCTAGCGATACGCTATCATTTATGTCGTGCATAATAATAGTATCCTTAGAGGTGAAATTAATAATGGTGCTACTGTCATCGAGGACAGGGCTGCCACGGAAATTCCCATTTTCTGCTTAAAATCTCCTGTCCCTCTCTCTCTCTACAACAATATTGAAATTCGATATAATATGGTGATAATGAGCTGTACATGCATTATCGTATTGATTATGTAAATATTATTACATTTTCTACGGAGATTAAGCTGCAAGATATACTTTCGCTACCTAGCAAAGTATATCGCAAGCAGACGCAAGAAGGAGAAAAAAATCGTAAGAAAATAATTCACCCCTTACTGAAAATGATTCGTCTGGTATAGAGGCAACATCTCTCCGTACGTCTGGAGATACTGCTTGGATATACAGAGTGCACAGATGCGTCACCTGAAAGCTCGTCGCCGTGAATGTGACACAGAGACGGGGCTTTCCAGGCTAACCTTAGCCGCTTTGGCTCTTGCATACTAATGAGCCTGTAGTTCGAATGGTTGAATGCCCGGCTTTAGTTAGGCTATAATAGCGAGTCCATTCCTGCGGAACGACGCAGCCGGCAGCTGCAGCCTCCTCCGGCGTAATATCTTTCATTGGTCGCCCGATTCGCCTTGGCCGAGAGCCTTACCTAAGCCCACGTGTTTCTCTTCTCTGTGCTCCTGCTTGATGCTACCTGCCAATTTGCACGTTAATCTTGCTTTCCTTGCCATTAGGCAATAGTTGCTGCTCTCACAGACTTCTGACAGCTTAGCTTTTTATTCCAGACTTCTCTTTCCTTGTGACGTTAGGTCAAAATTTAATTGAAAAATAAAGACTGTCAAAAACTTAAAATTAAGAATTAAATAATTATTATCCTCTTTTAGTGAAATTACTTTCTAGTTTCTAATTTCAATTTTTTTAATTGTACGAAAGTTTGCAACACAAGGCCTCTTCGCTTATGACTATTTTTCTCTTTTGTAAAACAGTGACGACAAGAACATTCAATCGACTAAATATTAATCAAACCATCGCGCAGTACTTTACCCTGGCACTTGAATTTTATAGAACGGCTTTTAAAGCAGCAGTCCTCAATAATATCAGTTTCTAAATCAAATCCGAAATTCGCGCGTGTAAATTTAAGATCATACGGGAGGGTCGGGTGGCACGTAAACTGGAGAGATAATAACCGCAGAAATGGCTGAACCAGACCTGGCTTCGTCGCTGATGGCCAAACCGTTGTGCATGCGATTCTCATAAATAGCAATACGTTGTCAACGTTATAACGTTTCTATCTAGATATTACCCCGACATTCGTGCCCGGTCCTCTCCTTCATTTCCAGAATTCGCCACTGACTGAAAAATCAAATGTGCGCCCTGCATTTTATTTATGCCTTTGGGAAATTAATTCTCTGCTATTTTTCATTTTAGCGTTTGATGTTTTACTTGAAATACCTCTGAACACTTGATATGCTTTAGTTTACTTCGCAAAGGGCCAAAATATTCAGCTGCAGTTTTTTGTTTTGTTTTTTTTTAAATGCGTTGCGTTTATTATAAAATGTATAACAAGTCAAAGTCACTTTGTGTCACGTCTTTATACGACGACTTCAAAGCATGCCGGAACTACGGTATGGCGGCGTAAAAATTTTAGAATGCTACACGTCTTGAATTTTGAGGATATTACAAAAATTCCGCATACCTCCAAAGAAAATAGGGCGTCTTATTAAAAATTTCATCGAACCGAAGCAATAATCCGGGAATAAACAAAATCGGAGAATAAACAAAAGAAGGAAGCGGCGGAGGAGTTAAAGGGCAGTGAGTCGAAGCGACGGAAAACGGTTGCCCGTACGTTTCCCCGGGTAGGGAAAAAGTTTCCGACCAATGGCCAGGATACAAGTGAGCCGACCATGCATCGCGATAGCACCGATAGCCTTCCCTCTCTACTTCTGTCCTCGGTATCTAAAGTGCAAAAGTCTCCGCGGTAAATCCTTCGTAAATCCCCAAACCTTATTTATAGGCACTTAAAGCCACCTTTAAGGACACGCCTTCCCTTTGCTCGCGCGTATATCTTTTCGGCCGCGACTAAAGTGATGGATGCTGTGCGAGCCGCAGAACCCCTTTCTTTGATTGTTTGAGAAAGCAGCGAAACATTTTACGGCGCACGTCCGCTTCAAAGGACAAAATCATTACTTATTTTCAAGTAAATAATGAACGCGTATTTTGTATTTAACAGAGCTTTTGGATCCCTAAAAGCAAAGTTCTGTAGCTGAAAAATCCGGCGATACTTTAATAAAAGCCCTCGATGACTGGGAATTTAAAGCACATTTCAATCGGTGCAGAACTAAACAACGGCCGGGCCGCCGGAGAAAAACACAATGCCGGCGGCGGCGAGGTAGCAATCGCAGCCAAGCGGCTATTATCGGACTCGGTCCGGCACCATATACGCGATGATTTTGCATTACGGACTTGAATAAGATCAGCGAACGCGATTACGCGATGCGGGAGAGAGTAGCTCGGGTGCGTAATGCTCGCAAGCGGCCGCCCGGATTCCGGAACTCAATTTCGCCGAGAAAACGCCGGAGTCCGGAGCCGCCGCTTATAACGAGGGCCTACGAGTTCGCCGCCGGAGCGAAAAGCGCTCTGCTTCGTTATCAAGTTTTGCTCTCCGAAGGCAAGCTTGCGGCGCGAAATGCGACGGCTTGCAGCTACCCAGAGTTCGCGCTCAAATCCTATTTCCTGTCGCGCCTCGCTCGCCCGCTCGCTGCCAAACTCTCTGTCTTAAAGTTTTCGGCTTTTTCTTGGGGGAAACGCCAGTATTTATGCATGTTTAGGGTGATCACACCGGTAGATTTTTATGCGTATTTGTTGTTTAAAATAATTTGTACGATTATTGAATGCAAGGAACATCAATTTATCAGTAAATTCATACCAGACGTATTAGAAATATTTGTTTAAATTGAAAATTTGCAAAACTTATGCGAAAGTCGCGTATTACCAGTAGATGGTCAGCTGCCAATCTCCATTTAATTAACTAGTCCATCTATTGGTATTATAGGTTATATATAGAGAACCCCCAGTATAGATGGACACTATTTTTGAAGGTACTTTGTTTTATGTTAAAACGACACTTGTTGATAAGTATCAGCTTAAATTTTATTGTAGTAAACTTTTTTGCAATTAAAGATATAATAAATTATAAAACTGTCCATCTATTGGTGCGATCACCCTACTCCTTTGTTTTAATGTTTTAAGAAAAACATGCAGCAATTCGTAACACTCGCATGGTACGATTGCTGAACAGCGTGTTATTTTAATGAAGCGAGCTTTGGTTTTGGAACTGCAAAGTTTTGGAAGCTGCAATGGAAGCAATTACAGTAGTTATATTTCGATGCGGTAGAATTTCGACGAGTTGTGTATAAATTTGTGGGAATTAACTCCTTGTTTGTGACAAAAGGAAAGTATGCAAAGATGCGAAAATTCGCAACGCACTTTAAGTGGAAGTGTTTCCGCGTAAAAAAAATTACGTTTAACTAAAGTTTAGCCGAACTATAGTTGAGAAGAGGATTATCTGTACATTATCAAAGAAACTTTAGCAAAATTAATAAATTAATAAAAAGCAATTATAATTCATAAATAAAGTGATAAAAACTAAATAAAAACAAGAAAATATTGTTCTTTCCCGAGTGGAAACCGAAGACAGAACTCAAACAATCAGGACTAAACCGACATCAAATCAGTACCTGAAGGGGATTATAATGCTTTTCTTGTCAACTCCTGATTACTATCCTTAAGCTACGTTAATGTTGAAGCTGAACGTAATTTTTGTTACATGGGTAGTCCAAATGAATGCAGTGAACAATTATTTTTTTTATTTATCATCTCTTCAATATTGCTTTAATTTTATGTAACCCTCTCTGCATTTTTTTTCGAAAATATTGTAAACAATGTAACTTTGACGGGAAACATTTTTTAAAATTTCAACTCGAAATGCAATGAAACAACACGTACATCCAAATTTTACGTAAATGATAAAATCAATAGTGAACATTAATTTAATGAAACTGTATGTGTCTATAGATTTTTACGTTCCTTTAAACTAACGTTTAAAATGACGTTTTTATAATGGTAGTAAACAACACATTGATATTGATTTCCGAATAATTTACAATTTTACGATGGTGGAGTAATAATAGCTAAAATAATTATTAACAGAGGCTGTAAAAAATCCATTTATTTTAAATATAGTCCGAAAACTAAAATAAAACTTGTATAATATCAGTTCTAAAGTTTAGTAATGAAAAGCTTACTCAAATCGTCCCCAAAATAACTAATACGCTTAAAGATCATCAGACGATCCCCAAAAACTTGCTTCAAGCAGAGGAAATTCATTGAAGCAGGTAACTAAAATTTAACCGAGCGTCGCACATTTCATAGCAACTAGACCCGCGCCAGTCGAGCAAGAGAAGCAGCCCCCTGGGACGCACGAAGTGGCCCACGGCACTGTATTACACGGACGCAGCTTACACGAGGACGTTTATGCGAATCAAAACTGGAGCGATGTTGTGCCTGAACGTGGCAGAACCGCTTTCAAAGACAGTTTGCGATCGTTTTGGGCTTTTAGAGGACCTTCGCAAAATTATTAAAAGTGACTCGTTTTATACTAGTACATATGTATATTAAACGAGTCTTTTTACGATTACTTGCCTCGAAATCTATACAGAATTTAGTAGCAGCAGCACTTTTAACTGATTGGTAAAATTAACCGCAGTCGATTCAACGTTCTTACATCATACATCATTTGTGCATCCGAAGTTGAATTATTCCGCCCTGATTGACCAGTCCATTAAGCATAATCTAGACCCCATCGATCGATCTCCACTTTATCCCTTTCATTAATGAAAAATTCAGCAAACAGCGATCCGCTAAAAATTTTTCGCCGATAACAGCCTGCCGAATAATAATAAGAGTAATGCCTACGAATCTGATTACACGTTAAGGCGATTAGGTACTTAAGCTCATTTCCCTGATTGATCATTTCAATTTCAGACGAGGGGTGGCCCCATCATTAAGGGCGCCCAGCCGCGACTGCATTATTAGTCGATTTTATTAAAGGCCTCGGCGAAATTTCTAACAAGCCGGCCCCTTTTCGATGTATCCGGGCTCCTTTGCTTTTGTTGAAAACGTTGGGGGCAGGGAGGGTTCCGTAAAAGGTGTTGCGACGCCCAAAGCAGGAAGAAAAGAAAAATCTCATTAAGCTCAAAGCCAAGAAGCTAAAAGTAAGACGAGCCAAGCACAAAGCGAAATATAGAATTATACGCCGGGAGATTGGACCGCTACTGCCGCGCGTTGTAACACGATGAGAGCAGAAAAATGAAGATGAGGCGAAAATCGAAAACGAGGATTCTGTCTAGACGGAAAAGAGAGCGTTTTTTTTATTCAAAAATATCTCTGTTTACACGCTTTCCAGGATAAACAAAACGTCAATTATTTTACTAATTGCGTTAAATATATTACTATATTTGTTACACCCATTATTTCGCTTTTTAAAAAATATTATTTCATTTCGTTCCTCTTTATTTATTTCGGAATATTTATTCTGCTGTCGAATACGAATTTTCATTACAAAGCAAAAATAAATTATCCTTGCTTAAAATAAATGCATAATTCTTTACATTAATTAATAAACGAACTTACGCTTTGCGATATTTGCACATTCATTTTTAATTTATTTTTAATGTATGTTCTATTGTAAACAGGTTAGAACACAATTTTTATTTCTGCACTAATATAGACGCATACGGTGCTTTGTAAAGTAAATGCCAACAGCAGGGAATATGAGCTCTTTTGCTACTCGTGGATTATGTAGACGTAAAAAATGAATAAATAAACAATGGTCGAATACTATTATTACAGTTATTCGAATACTATTCGAAATACTATTATTACAGTAGACCTGTGAGAATTATTTCTCAATTACCAATAATTAGCTAATTTCGAATTGATTAAATATTCTGAAACTATCTAGAAAATGAAAAATCAGTGAAGGTACCCTGGTAGAAATAGAAAACATTTCTTACCTAGGAAATGGGTAGCAGAAAATAAGATTAGGTAGCAACGAGCTAACC
>JAWWML010026264.1:0-14322 GCA_035047165.1 Ormyrus rosae
AAAACTAAAATTAAATATGTGGTTGAAACCGATCATAATTATTGCAATAGTAATTATTTTTATTAATAATTTAAATTAGACATAATTATACGAAAAAACTTTTTCCAAATTTTTGTCTATAACTTTAGAACCGCAGCGAATTTTAGTATCCAGTTTGCAGCAAAATATTCTTGAGAATATTTGCGATCAACGCATGAAATGAAAAAAAGAAATCAATTTTTTGAAAATTTAAAGGTGTACACCTCCCTTAAGAATAGCAAGGTACTGCCTGGTTCGAATAGAATGCGGCTCCTTTTCTTATCTTGATGATGACCAAATCTTTATGCTCACGCTGGATCATCACCCACTAATTACGCTGAGAAAATCTACATTCAGTCGCGTTAATCACCTCGGGCTATGTCCGCTTTTTCTGCACTTTTCGACTTCCTTACGAATAACTGAAGCCTACCCGTAGTTCGGATGAATTGTCGCTACTTTTATTATCTTGCTGGAGGCTTGAGCTTTATGCTTTCACAGTTTGGTCAGCTATTAATTATGCTGACAAAAGTTACATCCAGTCGCGTGAGCCACCTCCGGCTGAGCCGGCTTCTTTCTAATCCACCCACTTCCTTTAAGAAAAGTTCACTGTAGCCTCTTTCTGATGGAATGTCGCTACTGTTATTATCTTTCTAATGATAAAAGCTTCATGTATGCGCAATTTGGAGAGCCGAAAATTATGCTGGCAAAAGTTACATACAGTCGCGTGAGCAAACCTCGGGCTAAGTCTGCTTTTTTTCGCAATCCATCCATTTTTTCTAAGAGTAGCTCACTGCAACCTTTGTCTGATGGAATGTCGCTACTCTTATTGCCTTTCTAATGATAAAAGCTTCATATGTGCGGAATTTGGTCAGCCGATAATTATGCTAGCAAAAGTTACATCCAGTCGCGTGAGCCACCTCCGGCTGAGCCGGCTTTTTTCTAATCCACCCACTTCCTTTCAGAAAAGTTCACTGCAGCGTCTTTCTGATGGAATGTCAATTCTTTTATTATCTTTCTAATGGTAAAAGCTTTCTGAGTGCTTAGTTTGGGTAGCCGAAAATTATGCTGGCAAAAGTTACATCCAGGCGCGTGAGCCACCTCTGGCTGAGTAGGCTTCATTTGGCAATTCTTCCGGTTTTTTTAAGAGTAGTTCACAGCAGCTTCTTTCTGATGGAATGTTGCTACTCTTATAATCTTTCTAATGGTAAAAGCTTCATGTTTGCGCAATTTCGTCAGCTGATAATTAGGTTTGCAAAAGTTACATCGAGTTGCGTGAGCATACCTTGGGCTGAGTCTGCTTTTTTTGCAATCCTTCCGCTTTTTTTAAGAGAATCTCACTGCAGCCTCTTTCTGATGGAATGCCGCTACTCTTATTATCTTTCTAATGATAAAAGTGTATTATCTAATTTCAAATAAACTTAAATTTAAAACACTTAAGAATATTTTGAGTGATATGCATGATAAAAATAATGTCGTTTAGTATTAAAACTATCTTGCTAATATAAAAAATTCGTTTAGCGCGCGCGAAGCGTGCTTGGATGGTGCTCATAAAATAAAGTTTTAATGTTAGGAGTAAATTTATCTTTTATTGTTTCATAACCTTTAATTTTCAAATATCGAATTTTCTCGGTATTTTTAAGGAGCTTTAAAAAATTCAATGATTGAAATTTCAAGTTATTAATTTCTACGATCAATGACTGTTACTATTTTAGTAAGCTCTGTTATTAGGGCAGAGCGCGAACAGCTGAGCACGAATGACACAGCCGAAAAGCTTGGTGCATGTGTACGCAGCGAGGCAGCGAAGGGAGAGAGAGCGACAGCGCGGCGAGCGAGCGCTCCCGACTTGACGTCCCGCTTCTACAGCCGTCTCCTGGCACGGCGCGCTCATTCGTTTAATCTTCGAATTTTCAATTGCCATTATCTCCGGATCTAGACATCGCATCAAAAAAAGACGGGCAGACGGATGTCTTAGAATTTACTCCTCTATCTCATGGTGTGAAAATCATAAGGATGTTTATTAACATATTGTATAAAAATTTATCTTACACTTCTTCATGCACAAATGTGAATAATATTTAGCACTAGATGCTGGAAAGATAGTGCTAAATACTGCAAAAATTGCCGAAAATTCAACTTAAGTTACTCAACTAGCAATTTATTTTTGGATGTATAAAATAGCCACATGTTTACAATGTGGATAACCTTTGCGGACTATCCGAATTATTCATGGCGCTTTAAGCGCTGTGCTCTACAGTTAAAAGAGAGAGAGAGAGAGAGAGAGAGAGGGAGAAGTATAGAGAACAACTGGCAAGAGGAAAACAGTGTTCGTAATTGCTGTGCTCAAGGATCAAGGACTTCTTGTAAAAAATTTTGCAGTATTCAGCACTAACTTTCCAGCATCTAGTGCTAAATATTATTCACATTTGTGCATGAAGAAATGTCAGATAACTTTTTATATACTTCAAAAAGAAATAATGTTTTATTTAGTGAAATTAATTCTTTGTGATTGTTTTTTTTTCAGGGGTTAATATTTACCTACACATAGCATACACTTGATGCGCCATAAAGCTTAATTAAACTTAATTAAGCTTATTATACATAAATTTCATGTATTTTAGTACTAATATATTTCTTATGACTGCTCGGTTTTTAGTCCAAATTGGTTTTGCCCGAAGTGTGCGTTGAAGTTAAACATATTTGTTTATTCTTTGAAGCAAAGTGTACAATCATTTAATATTTGCAAAGAAAACACTCTTGGTCCCAGTGCTACTTTTTTAAAGCAAGTAAATTTTAAAGTTCCATTATCATTTCAAGCTATCAAGCTCAAGAACTTCTATTTTTCTGTTTCAGGTCCCCTTGAGCCAGCATTAGGCTTTAGCCTAATTTTAACATTTTACTTTTTGGTCTTTTTTGCTATTATAGATGTGCACTTTCAGCATTATATCAGTGGTACTTCATATTACAGAGACATACTGCTTTGAACATCGTACCGATAGAAAACAAGTAGTCTACACTTATTGGAGAGAAAATCATTATGAAGTTCTGAATCTAGTATGATCCTGATATTATTCGACTAATGCTGAAGTGCAGTGTTCGACAGAGAAGTGCCTCAAATGTCTACAGAAGAGTCCAATTCTCTTTTTTGTATAGCATTGGAATGCGAGAAGGTAATTATAATTTAAGAAATTAGTGCTGTGCTGAGTATTATGTTTTCAGAAGAAAGTAACAAGTTCTTCTATTGTTCTTTTCTGAAAACTTTGGTGTCAATTCTACTTGGAACCTCTACGTTGAATGTATTGACATGGAATAGGATTGAAAATCTTCATTTTTTATGTCATTTAGGGTCAACACTTTCTAATGCAATTTTTTTGATTCAGTATTTTAAAATTAAGAAAAACTAACCAATTTTTTAAATTTAATCAAATTTGTGAATTTTTGTCAGTTTTTCTTAATTTAAAAATACTGAATGAAAAAATTACTTTAGTGAAGAGCTTTTTGAGCCTAAATGACATCAAAAACAAAGTTTTTTAAGCCCTCAAGTTGACACCAAAGCAAAAAATTTCAGATTGTAATATCTCTGAATCAAATCGGCCTACAGACTTCTGTCGGGGCTCAGTTGATTAAGAATGAGCTATATTTTTATTACATCAATATTAAAAACTATTACTAATTTAAATTTCTTTTTTATAGGTTATTTTGGTAATAGATAAATATATTCGTTATTATAAATTTTAACGTAAACACAAATAGTACAAATATTGTGAGTTAGAACAGTCATTATTTCTTCCTTTGTAAATAAAATCTTTTTCATTGCTTCATAATTCCCATGAAAACATTCTTGTAATGCTCTTTTGTAGCAGGGTAATCATCTTTTTTATATACGAGTTGCATACTATTTTGTACTTTTATAGTAAAATATTCTTTGTTAATTATTTATACCAATATAATTTTCCTGTCCATAAATAAGTTCCTTAAAATTATTATTTTTATTTTGTAAATTTTTCTTCATTCGTGGCTGACACATTATCTATTTATTTATGCAAGATGAAATCAATAAATAGAAACCATCATTCAACAAAATAGAATACTCTACAGAAACTTGCAACTAAAACGTTATGCTCTAAAGAAGAAAATCTTAAAACTATTTTCGGATATTTTGCCGTCAAAATTAAAAGATGCTTCGTTGCACCGGCAATAAACGAAAAGCTAAAAAAATACTAATTCCACGAATTGTTTTCTTGTATGCCTGCCGCCGAGGAGAAGGAGGGCTGCGTGGAGACGGCAGGACCAACTATGCCGTACGAGCCCACATAGCATGAAAGGTTTCTGTGAGGTTTCATGAAAGATTTGTTACCTCATCAAAATCTTACAAAACGTAGAGAACATTCGTGATAAGTTTTCTGGAAATATTTCGAGAAATGTTTCTGCAACTTTGCTGTAATATATTTTGTTTTACTTGAACTCGCTGTTAAAAACTAACAGATAATATTACAGCAATTTTTATGCGTGGGTTCTGGACACATTACAGGAAACATTGCATTGGTCTTCCGGAGAAAACTTTTTCGTATTATTTCGTCGAGGTTATTGTGAACTTTGGCGATTTGTTTGGAATTCGGTTAGAAATATCGCAGAGTTACCTTGCGTAAAGGTTGCAGAGTTCTTTCTAGAAACGATACAAGAAACTTCGTGATAATTTTGCTGGAAATATTTCGAGAAAGGTTTCTGTGATGTTGCATAAATCTTATGTGATATATTTATAAATGTTGATAAATAATATTTCATTTAAAGTTTTTCTTAGGTTTTATCATCGTTTCTTGAAATGTTATTAGAAAGATTTCTGCGAACTTTGGCATTCATTGTGACAAGTTTTATGCGAAGTTTTGGTAAAATCTGTCAATGAATCTTTCTCTAAAATATTTCGTGCTATGTGGGAGCCGATTTAGAACGGGACGAAGAGTAGAGAAAAAGTGAAAATTGCTTTGTAAACTTGGTTGGGAAAGCGAAATTTTCATGTAGGGGAGTAGAATAGAGTGCGAGGTTTATAATAAGAAAGATTTTTGTGTGTATTGTTTTATTTATTTAGTAGATTTAGAAATTACCTCATTACAAGGTTAACCATTTTTGTTTATTCCTTAAAGTATAAACAGTCATTTTTGATGAATTATGAAAGTGCATAATCATTTAACGTCGTCAAAGAATATACTTCTAGATACAGTGCTACTATTTGATAACAGGTATATTTTAAAGTTCCATGGTTTCTTCAAGCTGTCAAGCTAAAAAGAACTTTCATTTTTGTTTCAGGTTCTCTTTAGCTGTTATTATATGCAGGCTTTACTTTTTAATGCAGTAATGTATTTAAAATATTATTTTGAAACTGCAATTTATAAGTGCCATTACAAATGTGCACTTTCCATCAGCGTGTCAACACTGCCTGATATTGTAAACATTAGAATATTTTGAATATCATGCACATGGACCACTTCAAAGTTATATTTGTTGAACAGAAAATGAATTTAGTGTTACGTTTTTATTGTGGTTTCCTGTAAAATGTGAAATTTTGGAGTTTAGCGTAAGCCAGAGATTGAATCGTTCAACATATTTGGACTTGGTTTGGCTTAAGGAGCTTCGATACCGAAATTAAAATGGTTAGAAATTTCTGAAAACTATTTCAACATACAGAATATACGTAACACGATTACTGTACAATTTTTAGAGCGATTGACAACGTAGTTTTGGAGATAATCGATGTTAAAATCACGATTTTATACACGGGCTCTTATGGGAGAGAGAGGTTTTGGGCCTTTGATCATTAAAATCAATTATAAATAATGGTTAGAGAAAGTTAAAAAAATCTACAGTTTAATCAAAAAACAATCAAAGAACAAAAATGCATCCGGATCTTGATCGTTTACAACCCGTTTCACAGAACCAAACAAAAGTATGAACAAAACGTTGAGTTCGTGGGCTGCGGAGGGGGCGCGCGGGAAACCGCTAACGGGGAGAGAGGGGACCCTCTTTCCTCGCCAAAGATCGATCGAACTTCCTTAAATTGTTGTAAATTTATATCATTCTGACGTGAAGAGTTGTATGTTTTAAAATTATTTGACTAACTAATTTTTAAAATTAAAAATTTACATAAATTTATAAAATTTACATTAATTAGACAGATTTTAGATGTTAAAAATTAGTTAGTCAAATAATTTTAAAACATACAACTCTTTACGCCAGAACGGCATAAATTTACAACAATTTAAGCCAAACTAAGTCCAAATCTATTCATCGGTTCAATCTCTGGCTTATGCCAAAGCCAAAATTTAGAACATTGCATATCTCTATATGAAATGAGCTTAACGCCTTCTACCATGGCTCATTTTATCACAAATTGTATGTATATTAAGTGTATAATATTTATTTTTATGTATATAATTTATTTTTTTTTTGTTACAGATGATTTTCATGAAAATTTTTTTTAGTTGTAATAGCAGAGAACCAGAAAACATTATTGACATTTCAAAATCTGAGTGTGAAGATGTACACAATCCTCGCAGATATAAATTCGATCAAGAAATATTAGACGAACTACAAATAAATGCAATAAATAGAAGAACCGTTACAATAACTGGAAGTTGGAAAAAAGTTGTTGTAACAGGAAAAATTAAAATAATTTTATTTACATTTAAGGCAACAGCTAATTTGAAAAAGTATGAAATTATTTTACAAGCAGGATTGAGGTGCTATTGATGTATTAATTCCTAATATCAAGTTTAGTTTAACCGCTTTAGTGAAAGTTTAGTGTAAGTGTATTTAAGTACAAATACGCGCATGTATGAGTCAGTGCGAGACCGTTTATAGACAGCGAGCTACTTTTGCGAAGCTCTCTTCTGTTTGGCACGTTAGAAAGAAAGGAATGGTGAGGTATGAGAACTTGTGTGATTATAGGTAGGTGGGGAAGTGTGGCGCATGACGCCGTATGAACTTGTATTATAATAAGTATTGAATAATCTGGTGGATAAACTACAAGTGTTTTTATATCCGCCTCGGCCTACGCAAAAATCTTTAATAGGTTATGGGCTCAGAACGTGTTAGTCGTCAGTGATTGAATTTTATTTATTTTTTTTTTCGAATACCACGTGAACCGTGAAGTGCATACTAGACATTTTGTTTTAAAAGGCTCATATAAAATGAGGACAAACGGCGAAAGAGATATGGGGCAAGATGGCATCAATTTTTGAACAAAAATCGGCTACGAATAAAGTGACACTAGTCCAAAAATTGTATACGTGTCAAATGACAAGTGAGGCAGTCGTGCAGTAGATCGCGAGAGGGTTGAGTATGGCGTACAGTTTGCGTGATTTAAACGAGAAAATTTCAAACGCCGGTATTATTGCGAAAATATTAGGAAGCCTGCTCGAAAAGTACAATGCGTTTGTGACTTCCCGGGACAGCGTCGATGCGACGGAACAAATTATTGATATACTGCAGGAGCGCCTAATTAAAGAAGAACAGATACTTTCGGAACAGGAAGAAAAAGCAAGTGTATTTGTAGTATCAAATAATTTTCGCAATAAGAAAGTTGAAGAGAAAGGCACGCTGCCGGTAAGGGCACACGAAGGACATAAACCACCAACAACGTTAACATGGCATGCTTGTGGTAAGCCTGGTCATATAGCTCGAAACTGTCGAAGGAAGAAGAGGTCTTGGAGAAGTAAACCGCACACAAACGACAAGAATAAGGTGAGGAATAATCAGCCTACAAGTGTGTTTATATTCACAACGGTAAGTACGTCAGCCGAGAATATTTCACAAGAGAATCTGAAGGAAGCGACAAAAATTCTTCGCCTTGGTACAGAAGATGTCTGGATTACCGACAGCGGTGCATCCAGGCTTTTAACTTTTAGAAGAGATTAGCTGCAAGATTTTTCACCATGGTACAGTTGAGGTTGAATCTTTTGTCGACAGCGGCGGTCGAAAGCATGACGCGGCAACGTTGCAGGCGCTCTTCGCTTTTTTCCTTCGGTCGAGACAAACAATTCACAGAATTACTCAACATTTTTATTAAGAAATGGGATTGGCGGGATGGAGTTTCTCTATAAATGTGATGAAATCCGTCACAGTTTCGCACACTCATCTTTTTGTCACCTTCGCTGCGCTTGGGTAACAAACCCCGCTCGTGCGGGAAATACCTATTCTCCGCACTTATTCCGTAATGTACAATTTATAAACGTGTATGCAAAACTCGACTTTGCATGCTCGTTTAGTGTGCAGAGAAAGCTTGCGTTTCCCGGATTTTGGATTCGCAGTGCGCAAACTACTTACTTTGTTATCTTTAAAGAAAAGCGGACAGTTGGTTTCTATATGATTGTTGACGGTTCAACTTGCGAGGATACATATAATTACATATATTGAATGCTCGAAGTACTTACTTTGCGCACTGCTAACCCAAAATGCGGGAACCACAAGCTTTACGGACGCTAAAGCGGCATAGAAAGTTGAGTTATACGCACAGGTTTAGAAAAATAGTATACGTAGCGCGTGCGCATAGGTGTTTCCGCACTCTCCTTTTTGTCACCCTTGCTAGACTAGAGCGAAAACCCCGACTCGTGCTGGCAATATTTATTTTTTGACCTCTCCGGCGCAAAATTCAATTTTTCATACCTGTCTCGCCCTAAGGCGGGAGTATACTATTTTTCGCCCACAAGGCAGGCATAAAACAGTACTTTACGATACGTGTACGGGAAAATGATTTTATTCTTCTATAACTGTTTTCGCTCAAGTGAAGCGAGGCTGAAAAGGTCATACGAGGTTAAAATCACCTTCTCGCTCATGTATCGAACAATATTTTTTGATACGACGTGTGCAAGGCTTGATTTAGTTCGTGCACAAAATCGAGTTTTGCGCACGGAGTGTGGAAAAAATCGAATTTCGCATCCACGCGTTAAAAAATAGTATGTGCACTACGGGTGGATCATGCTATTTTGCGCCCTTGGAACACAATGTACTATTGCGCACTTGTTTCATAATGTAGTAGTTTGAAACACTATGTGCGAAATTCGATTTCTCGTGCCTGCTCAGTGTATGTAAAATGCCACATTCACGCACTAGTGCTCGAAATTCGCGCATGCATTCCTTCCTATTAAAATATTTCCTATTAAAACATTACTAATAGTTAATTGGAATTTTCAATATAATACAAGAATACCTGCGTACAAACTTAAAAAGGATATTCAAGGATATTCATATAAAAAGTTAATAAGGATTTATAAGACGTATATCAAAAGTTTCATAGGCTTTTATTGGGATAGTACAAAGAAAAATTAAAATAGATTTATCTAGGGATTCTGGGTGCAAATATTTGGATTTTTACAGTGTCATTTCTAAAAAATTCAAAATTTTTAGAAAATTGTTTGAATTCTTATTCTCTATTGCTTGATGTATTACGAATCAATAGTATAACGTACAATTTCTTTTAAATTTCAGGTGCTATTGTTGCTTCTTTTGGTCCAATTGCTGCACCTGCTTTAAGATCAATTGTATCAAAAATTGTACCGTCGGAAGAAAGAGGTATTACAAATTTTTATTTGTAGTAGATTAATGCAATTTTACTATATTGAATATTAGAAGATTTATAAATATCTAAAAGATCCGCGTTGCGTTACAGAAAAATAGTGTAACGCTACATATACCCATAGCCTGCCGGCCTGATCCTCTGTTCCTGCGTTTCCACCCAAGCTGCTCACAAATAACTTTTTAGACGATAACAATTGAACTAATGTACGGTTCAAAAAAATGAACAGTTACAAAAAAAAACTTAATCCATAAAAAGTATGCCATTCTATTTAAAAAAACTGACTTCCAGTCTGAATAGGTTACTTGCTATAGGTATATCGAGAATACCTCCAATCGATTCGGCAGAATCCATTTTCTATTAGGAGGCCAAAAATTTTTTCTTTTTATTAGTTATTTTAGACATCGTATAGTGAATTTTACAAATTCATTATACATTTGGAAAATCCTTAAAATAATCTATTTATTATCCTTAAATGCTGCAATGTTAAAACTTTGTTTATTTTTTAGGTAAAATTTTCTCTATACTTGCAGTCTGTGATAATGCTGTTCCTCTTCTAAGTAGCGTTTTATACAGTCAACTTTACAAGTTTACAATCCACACTGCACCATATCAGATATTTTGGTTAACATTTGCTTCGCAGATGTTAGTTTTTTTCCTTATTACGTAAGTAGAAAAGATTTTATGTTTACGTTAATTATAATTATAGTAAATAGGGGAATTTCAACCCATCAGATCATGGATCTTGGTTGCAGGAGGTCATTCCTTAGCTAAAAAAGAAGACGTGTCTCAGCGCTTATTCAAATAAGCCTTAATAACAAAGTTATGAACTTTTTTAAAAATTCTAGGGGAAATTAGTGTTTAAAAAAAATGAAAGAATCTCCGTAACTAAAAAGGACCCCTCATAAAACTAATGGAAAAAAAAATTTCAGCCAAATTGGCTGAAATTTTGGGAATAGTTAGCCTTCGATGTGTAGAACAAAAGTCTCAATGAGTACAAAGCAAAAAGAATGGACAGTTATTTAGTTACAGATAGTTGAAATTGACTCAGCGCATCTGCGGTCCGCCGCATGGCGAGCGACTCTCGTGTAAGCGGGAAAGACGCGTGGGGTCCGAGCTGGGGGCAGCCATTTTGCGCCAGTTCTGCGCCCGCCATTAACGCCCGCTCCGTTTTCCTATCGACTTTTTCGAGTCGTACGTGCTGTGTGAGTGTCTTGAGGGTGGTTGCGCGTGAAGCCCCACTACAGCTGCGTCTCGTGAGAGAGAGAGAGAGAGAGAGAGAGAGAGAGGGAGAGAGAGAGAGAGAGAGAGAGGCACATACAGCCGCCTCCACAGCAGCCGCATGAGTCGGCTAAAACCGAGCCGGCTATAAACGCAGGGACGATCGGCGGGCTGCCGTCCAGCCGCATCTTCGGCTTCGACAAGGAAAGAAAGAGAGAGAGAGAATTTCCGTTCGGCGTTTGCGAGGCTGGCCAGCCAAAAGTAGGTCGTTCTTTTATTGTTTTCGCGGCGTCATTTCGCACGGTCGCCAACCGTTGTAACGGCTTCGACGAGGAACCGATGCGGACCCCGGGTCGAACGATATTCGGGTAGTTCGGCAGCGGCCGAACCCGACTGATCTTAACCGATCGCGCGCGAACGAAAGTCTCGGCCTGCGCACGAATTTACTTTATATTTTATTTCATTTTAATCGTTTCCGTTGTTTCGTTTTCATTTTAATAAACAGCTCACACATCCGGCGTGAACCTTATTTGATTTTAAACTTACTAGTATTTATTTGAGCGAGTTCCTTACCCCGAATTCCCCCGCTACCGACTTCTAGGATTTCGCGGACTTTTCAGCTAGCCGGCAGGAGTTATAGCAGCTGACGGGGTTAGAAGCTGCGGCTTCAAGTGTGAAGAGAGCCACAGCGTTGTACACGGTAAGGCCGCGGTGTAAGAGACACCCAGCTCCGAATAATTTAAATATAATTTATTTGACGACTTTCGATAAAAGTCACCCCCTTACAATATATATATATATATGTATATATCTTACTATATCATATAGTTGTAAGCGTTATGCTTGTCGTTCAGTCCCCCCCTCCCTCCGCCCCCCCTGAAAATAAGGAAAAAAGTCGCTTCTTTCTACGATATTTTTATAATTATTTTAAGCAGTGAGCCCCCCTCCCCCCTCCCCCCTCCTTCTCAGTTCCTATTTATCATAAACGTTATGTAAGATCTGTACAACGTTAAATTTTTACCTTCTCTTATCTATAATCTTTATATCTTTTCCACACCACCCATGAGGTAGATAAATAGGCGCGTTTTTTTAAGCATCTACGCAAGTATGCTCTGAGCGACATTCAAAAAAGGTTTGCTTACAACAATCTTTTGAAACAGTTTTTATCGTATAAATAGCATCCGTCATAATAACAAGTCTGCTTAAAGCTTTTTTTCATAAATTTTGTGTTTATAGTGTACGTATATGTATTAAATAAAAATTTACAAAGTCTTTTTTAGCAGAGGATTAGGCCTTCTTTGACTAACATTTCAATTTAAAAAAAAATTGAAAGTTAGCGAAAGAGGGGATACCTCTTCAAAAAAACGCGCGTATCTACATCTTGGGTGGTGTGGAAAAGATAGAAACTACATTATTTTAATCCCATTTAATTTTTTTGCTATACCTAAACTTGGAGGGTTGGCAAGAGGAGCGAGCAGGGGGGGTACCCCCTAGTATATATATATATATATATATAAAGAGTGTTCGGTTAAACTTATCCCGGGTGACCCCCAGACTCACTACTGATTCCAAGAATGGTATCAGTACTACCCTAACCCGCACTCCCTGTAATTCCGTGCCTCTCAAACTATACGTGAGATGGCTTGAACCGATGATAATATCTTTTGTTTTTCCCACATTGAGTGTGAGCGCAGCCCCATCAGCCCAGGCTGATACAGCCTCTGTAGCACTCTCTAACCTAGCGGTCCCCTCCGCGATATCGTCGACAGTTGTGGTGGTGTAAATTTGAAGGTCATCCGCATAAAGGATATGCTGCACACTTTTTCCCAAGACATCACACATCATTAATGTAAAGAGAGAACAACAGGGGACCCAGGACTGAGCCCTGCGGTACGCCGAGGTTTAACAAATAAAACCACCTAAGCGCAGTCCTGGATACTCCCACTTTGCCCTGATGTTAGGGTCGACTGCTTCTAGCATGGCGAGCGCCACTCTGTCCGGAGCTACCGACGATTTAGTACAGTCGACGATTCCCGACACAAGTATCGTCCGACGCTATCCATTCGGGAGTCGATGTACTCTTCTCGATTTGCTCGCTCGCTATTATTTTTGTATTTGTGTTGACGTCTTATGTGATTGTGTTCGCTCGCTTGTGTGCTAGCAATGGTGTGGAAAGTAAATATTTGTGTGTGTGTCAGTCTTCGCATGCTGTCTGCCATAGTTACGAGTTTAGCGTTAATGTTGTCAAACCTCACTTGAAGATCTCGCAACATTTGTGCGCTACTTTCATTTGCACAGTGAAGTTCATGGAGCTTCTCTTTAAGGCTGATGTTTTCCTGCCAGAGAGCTTCCCTACTCAGCTAGTGGTCTGACAGTAGAATACTCTGCTTTTGTAGAGTTGAATTCGTCTTCCTTAGCTCAGCGTGCAACTGCTTGACCACCCTTACCATGCTTTTCAATGTGTCAAGCTGCTCATTTTGTGCACTGACTGTCTCTTCGAGGCGTGGAAGGGTGTCCAGATGCTGTGTTACCGCCGAGATTCTAGAGGCGAATTCCCTCTTCACGTCGGCTACTAACCTCTCGTGCACATTTTCGATATTATCTGAGCATGGTTTGCGTACTCCACCATCGCAGACACCATGGTACGTTCCGGCAGTTGTGTGGAGGCGAGTAGTTTGAGGCTGCTGTTGAGCTTCCATTCCGCAGAGATTTGATTTTGGCCAGATTCACTGGTGTTGGCGTTGCTGACTTCGTTTGACCCGTCAAATGTTGCGCCTCCACTGATAGAGCCGGAGGAAAGCATAGGGTCTTGCGCCGCTAGTGTATTCGGGGAGCAGGCCTATTATATTACAGAAAACAAATATAATACAAAGATAACTATTATCATGCAAGTGAGTGCTGAAAATCATAAACGTGTGAGAGAGAACAAGGACAGGCTATTCGTTAGATATCAAAACTGCAAGGTGTACGATGTCATAAATGTGAAACCGTGCTTCAACTGCGGCCGATACGGACATAATGGATATAAATGTAGAGATAGAGTGGCATGCTTAAACTGTGCAGGGGAACATGATACAAGTAAATGTGAAAATACAAATAGTTTATGCTGCATAAACTGTAAGTATAGTAATGAAAAGTTTAATAAAAAATATAATACAAATCACTCACCAATGGACAGTGATGCATGTGAAAACTTAAAAATAAAAATAAGACAGTATATAAACTCAACTGATTATAGAGTTAAACCAGATATACCAAAATTTATTGGCACAGTAGGTAAAACAGAGAACTTTAGAACAAACAAGCAAGAGATAACTAACAATATGGCTATAAGACGACTGACTTTTGGAAGCAACAAAGAATTGAACACAATAAGACAGAGGATACCAAGCTCACCTTCCAGTACACACTAAAATGGATCATACTGCTAATTTAGATAACATAACAAATAATTTAATTTATAAGGAAATATCTTATTGTGATACACAAGCTCTTAATAAAAACCTTAACAATGAGGA
>JAWWML010026275.1:0-14318 GCA_035047165.1 Ormyrus rosae
GTTAAAAAAATATGTTAAATGAAACCTTCAATGCCCTCTACGATGTAAATTTCAACGAAATCTTTTGGAAACTTTACGAAAAATATTGCTGAAACCTGTCACGGAAAGGTTTCTGCCCTGTTGTAAAAAATCATGTGACAAAATCAAGTAACAAAATCATAAAACAAAATTACATTTAGAAAATCACATATTTAATTATATAATTAGTTGTGCCAAATCACTGTATAACGAAATTATGTAATTTTGTATAATTATACAATAAAATTATATAATTTTCCAAAATTATGTAATAAAATTTTTTAAGGAAATTTAACTTTACTAACTTATATATGTTTTTATAATACTTTATTATTTTTTAACATTGTCTGATGACAGTTATGATTTTTATCAGTCAGACAATGGGTTTTTTATCAGTAAATTTGCGAGGATGAATCAAATTTTACTGTTACACCCGCTGAGAGAAGCGAATAATAGGGGAAGTTAGCAGGGAATTGATAGGAAAAATAAATAAATAAAAACTCTGGTCAAAATTAAAGTTTATTTCGGTAGATGACCAGACACCAGTGTATATTCATGATTTAAAAAGTGTATAAAAAACATACAATACATGAAAAGTATAATACAATTAATAAAAATGTAAATTCGGCACAGCACTTATGTACTGGTCATTTTCTACATTTATAAAAACACAAATTTTATCAATACAATTAGTTTCAATTGGTACAACGTTTGCAGAAATATTTATTATTCGTTTTAAGTGCGAAGAATCTCGATTAAAAAGTGATTCGGTGTTTAAAAGATGGCAAATAGTATACTCCTTCTTTGTAATTTCGTCAGTGATAAACTCAACTATTTCAATATAAATTCCTTCTTTTGTTACAGCATATGAATTATTTGATTTTACATTTCTTTTTTTTGATGATGTATACAAACAATGATCTTTAACCATTTTTTGGTAAGATCGACTTTGTGCTGATAAATTTAGCTCTTCAAGCCATTTTTCATTAGTTAAATGTTGAATTCCAAAATATCTTGCATCATGTAATTTAGAAGTTGATTTTACCATTGTTTGTTCCAAATTAGAAATAAAATCTCTAATGCATGATTCGTCCTTTAAGTCAATATGTTGTTTTAATATTAATTCACTTTGATTCATCGTAATCGTTCTACAAATTTGGTGAATTACACCTTTAGCAGCATGAACCTTCCGAACGATTTTTCCGTTACCAGTTTCAAAGCAGTATCCCGAATGGGCCCAAAGAGGTCCCCAATCAGCCACGCTTTGTGCTAAATGAAGCAGCTGATGAACGTTGTAAGTCATAACAGCTTGTGAATACAGAAATTCTGCAGAGAAAACAAACTTTTTTAATAAACTATTCGCATAATTTATTTCTTCGCGAGTAATTGTATTTTTTAGTAATATGTAAAATGCTTCTGCTAATAATGACCAATGTTCCATCCACATCTGCATGTGTGGAAAGCATCGAAGAATCGGTAAACTGTAATACAGTAACCAATTCTCCCATTCTCTCGCTTTCCAATAGTTCCTATCTTGTATAGAACGTGTTAATCGTTGGATTTGCTTAGGTACTTTGATTTCCAAGAGTGACCTATCAATTATCTGAACATGATGAGCAGATAATGAATACGGAAAGTTGAACGATAACCATAAGTTTAAAAATTGTTCTGCAATTCCTAAGCATATGCAATGCATCGAATCTGGTACGAAACCAGAAATGATATTAAATCTTTCTAAATTAATTAGACAAGATGGTTGTTTTACACCATAGACTGGTTTCCGAGTTGTAAGGCAATCTTGCATAAATTTTATTGTCTGCATTTCCGTTCGTTTTTGAGGTACTTCATTCATTATTATATACTTTACGCTGCCTCCTTTATCTGTTTTTACGTAATTTCCTGGATGCAAGCACCAATTACAACCGAAATACCCGTTAAACTGCACTAGACCCTGCATAGTAGGACGAGCCACTGAGTCTACGCAGCTGCATATAGCAAATAATTTGATACGGCGTACTTCGTTAAAGATAGTACATTTAAATCCATGTTTTGACAAATTATTAATATAAGAAATGAAGGGTTCCAAAAAAATATTCATTTTTGGTTTATCTTTACCAAACCAAATGGAGCACACTAAAGGTTTTGTGCTTCTGACAGCGTAAGGTAACTCATTTATGATAATTTGAATTGGCCAAATGGAATACTTAGATGATTCAAAAATTGGTGATCCATCAGTGTTAAATGTAGCAGAAATGAAGTTAAATTTGTCACTTGCTGATAAAGAATTCACAAATTGTTTATATAATATCCCATCTGTAATATCTTCAAATTTATTATTATTACTATTATTATGAATCCTTTCACGAACTACTTTTTCGTAATAATCTGAATTTTCTTGGATTAAACTTGTTAATTCATTCTTGACATTAATAGTAGCAAAAAACTGATTATAGAGGGGGTCCTTCAAATTAATTGTTGTATTGCAAATATTGCATTGAATGCATTTGTCATTTCGTTTAAATTTTCCTACGTAATCTTTACAATTCGGGCATACTGCATGGTATTCTGTACTAGATTCTGTATTAAATAATTTATCGACAAGATAACGCGTACTTGGTAAAGATGTGATACCGAAAAAGCAATTTAACATTTTAAATAAATCGGCTATTGCAGATTGTGATAACGAGTGTACAAGAGAAAATTTTAAAACTGCTAATAAAACTTCAGCCTTAGTTACAGTTCCTAGTAAATGAAGAGTTTCGTTATTTTCTTCTTTTTCTAATTCTTTTCTTAATCTATGAAAGTCTGCACCATTATTGCTGTGATTATTATCATGATTAGACTCCCCACAACTATCAACTTCAGAATCATTATCATCATCATCATCATCATCATTAAATTCAATACTATTTGAAGCAACTATTTCCTCATAAATGTCACAATTCCTTGAATGCTGTAAATAAAATTTTTTACTTAAAGAAATTGAAACAGTACAAGAATTCAGAGAATTTTTCTTTAATTTTTGCATAAACATGTGTATGAAAGATATATTAATATTATTTAATATTTATTAATGTAACCTATACTTTTTATAGATAGTCATTATATTTTTTATCGACGCGTGTGGCAAGGAAAGAACATTAAACAATGAAAACGGATAATATGCAATAACGGTCAAATAGAAATAAAGCGCAAAAGATTAAAATATAAACATTTTGAATTTGATTTGATTTTTACTCATTTTTTAATGTTTTAAATAACTTTTATTTGCAAGAATTGAAAAAAACGAAACGATTAAATGAAAAAAGTTTAATAGACTTTCTTTTCTATCATCAATAATGATTAATACTACAAAACATAACTTCGAGTAATTAGATTATTTTATCAGATTTTATAAGCAAATCTATCGTTGTAATATTGATAATGATGTATATTGATATTTAGCTTGGGTGTAATTATTTAAAGGACATTAAAAGTATTATGATTCATTCTACAATGTATAAATTGTATTATTTTTAATGAAATATGACTTACGGTTTCAAAACTTAAGAATCTAATACAGATTAATTATTTATAGAACTTTTTTTAAATTATTTTAAATGTAAAATAGTAAATCAAGAAAGTGTAGACCTATAAATAGTATTTATTTAAAATGATATAACATAAAAAAATAATTTAACTTTGCTCAATCAAAAATGATTAAATTTGGCAATATCTACCTTACATGAAAGCAAAA
Source organism: Ormyrus rosae (assembly GCA_035047165.1). Lineage (NCBI taxonomy): Eukaryota > Metazoa > Arthropoda > Insecta > Hymenoptera > Ormyridae > Ormyrus > Ormyrus rosae. The sequence continues at coordinate 3,755 of JAWWML010026275.1, forward strand.
ATTTGAAAATAGGAGTATTTATAATATAAGACTTTAAATATCTTTTGAAATCCCTGTATTTTCGAAAGAATATTTTAATAAATATAAAAGTTCTGAATTTCTAAATATTAGAATTTTTTTATAAGTAAATTTATTAAAATAAATGTGCAGATAGCATTTTACTTTGATAATATCAGAAAATCAGTGAAAAAGAATAATAACAATTGTCTTACTTGAAACATTTCTGTAGGATCAGGTAAATTGTTAAATGAATTGCCAGTAGTTGAGTTTTCTGTTAAGTCCTACGCAGAATAAAAAAACATTTTTTTTTAATACATAAAGTATGAATAAATATTAAAATTAAAATATTAATTTTACTGTACATATTAATAATAGGATTTTGATTCTAAAATATTTACTATTTGCAATAATAAAACTTCAACTGTACTGATTAATTTACTTGAATTTAATTCACTGAAAAAATGACAATGATTTTACATAATTATAAATCTTTTTATTATTTGAAAATATGCAATGTAATTAAGAAAAAATTACTAGTAAAAAAGAATTTTGCACCTGAATAAAGTTTGATAAAGAACTGTTGTCTACGTTAGATTCAACAGCATTTTCTGATACATATGAATGATGAATTGTTGCTTATTGGGGAATGTACGCTGAAATTTTCAGTAGACGATGTACTGGAGGATGATCTGTCATTATCAGAATTTATGCTATTTGAATTAGACTCACTGGATTCCAGACGATCACATATTTCCTAAACCAACAGTAGTAAATAGATATTTATTATTTAGATAGTTGTATGAAATCTTTTTAAATATTTTACGGTATTTCCATATAACATCAAAATTATAATAGTTGTATAAAAGTTAAAGAAAATTCGTCAAAATTATTACAGAATTTAAAAATTTAAAACACGAGTTGTAAAAAGATTTTTTTAATTTTTCAGAAATTAAATTGCCTTTAATAAATATAAAGCATTTATTATTGCTATTTCCAATAAATTACTGGAAAATTATCAATAAAATAAAGTAGTACATAACATGGATCAGTTAGAACATTATATTTTTAAAGATATATAAGCATTGTTGACAAATAGTACTTACGCGCCACTGAGCATCTTTCTCAGTATCGATGTCACTTTCGCTACTACTTCTTATTTCGCGCGGCCTTCTATATTTGCTTCTTCTTGAAGTATGTTCAAGAGGATCATCTAAAAATTTTTTGTTTCTTCTCATTATATAAATTGATTAAACTTATTTTTTCTCACTGATGAGGTTACGGGAAGCCGCGTATTTACACTTAAGGCTACAAAGTATGTACGTCGCGTCGTTTCAGCCCTCCCCTCTTTAGGAACAGAAAAGAAACATGTAGTAAATATCGGCATCACTGTTCGCGCGCTAATACAAATAATAAGTAACCTCGAACTTTAACCAACAACATATTTAAACAACAGCTGCGTTGAAATAAATCTGAATTTCAAACAATTGTTCTGCATGAAAATTATTTAATTACAAAACGTATAAAATATATTAAACTTAGTTTATGTACAGTTCTGTATTTTCATTTTTACACCTCATTAAAAAATAAGTACAGCACTGAGAAAGAAATGAAAACTATTAAATTATTCCAAACTAAAAAACCAATAATATAAAAAAAATATTTAAAATAATGTGATCAACAATATTTCATAGAAATTATCTTTTATAGTTCCGTTCGATTTATTCGGTCGGTCGATAAATCGAACACACCTTATTATTGCTACGGTCTATGTCAAACAAAAGACGAAATCCTTTCTTTACTGCACAGCCGGCACACGTGCTTGGTTAACTGAATTTATAAAGAATTAGTAGACTTTATGTGACTGAAAATGAGTTTAATTAATAATGCAATAAAATTTGCCTCAGTCAGATATTATGATGATGAGTCTAAAACACCTCATATTATATCTGTGAATAAAATTAAAGATTTTGTTGTACTTGAAAAGTACGACGATTATCCAGTTTTTGTGTGGAGGTACAATGAAGAAAAAGAGGAAGAAACTTTGATTGCAGCTCAGATATTGGAAATAGGAGGTAAATTGTAGAATTTTTTTGTACATATTCGATGAAGTTTTATTCTCTATTTTATTTCTTATTCAACAGAAACGGAGGAGGAAGTAGAAAAAAAAATGATGGACAAGCGAATTACTTTTAGAAGAGTTAGCTTAAGCGATACAACTCAACAAATATTAGATAGAGAATTTAAACGCTCTGCTCAGAGTAAAAAAACAAAGACTGTAAATAAGAAAAAAAAAGTAAATTTACTATGATTTTTATTAAGTATATTAGATTATAAAGATTAAATAAAAGGTTCAAAGCTAGCTATGTTTTCAAATTAAAATTTAAACTTAGATAAAAAGAGTAATTTTTACACTATATTTGAAACATTTTAAAACATTTTTCACTCTAAATATTTTACATTTTTTAAACCTTTTGAAACATTTTACACTTTCTAAATATTTTAAACTTTTTAAACATTTTATAGCAGAAAGAAAAAACTCCAAATTTGCAGCAAATAATTGATAAAAAATTAGAAGCATATAGTGCACATGGTGTTGAATATGAAAAACTAGAAGAGACATCCGATGACAAGATGATAGGTTTAGAATTAGTTCTAAAGAAACAGGTAACAGATATAACAGGAGAAAATAATCAATTGAAAAAGCAATATGAGTTGTTAAAAAGTGAGGTTAACGAATACAAACAACAAATTGAAATTCTCACCCAATTACAAAAAGCAAACAAATTTTATTTGGAAGAGTGCATAAGTTTAAAACAGAAAATAAATGAGATGCAAACAAGAGAAGAGCTGATTCAGATTCTTAGTGATGGTAAGTCAAATTGAAAACAAATTTCTATCTTTTATAATATAGATGTATACATATACATATTAACATTCTTAATTCCATAGATAAGAAACGACCTGCTTCGCCAATTCTTGATGAGCTACCTCATAAAAGAGGAAGGATTGATGAAAATAATGGAGATAATATAAATAATTTCGAAGAAGCATCAACGACTATTTCTTCATCTAAAACACTGGTAGCTAGAAATAGCAATGAAGATTCATTCTGTTTGACTCCTAAAAGTTTTAGCAATAAGCCCAATACAACTTTATTTCACTCTACTCCTTCTACTTCAACAAAAAATGATGCTGCTATTGAAAACGACAAAAATAAGAGTAAACCAAGAAATAAAAGTAAGAAAAGTAAGAAAAATAAGAAAACTAAGAAGAGTAAAAAAAGTAAGAAAAGTAAGAAAAAGCGTAAAGGATCAAAAGATGATATGCTTAATATAAAAGAATTTGAGAAATTAGCTGCTCGACCAAGTATGACTAGTTGGTATGATGAAAGCAGTGGAAATAAGGTATTAATTTTGAGTAAATTACTTTTTAATTTTTATGATTGTTTGTCTACATTTAAAAATTCTGTTGTTTGCAAAAAATCTTATGTTTATAATAAAATGATTGATTAAGTTGTTCAAAATTTTTTAATAACAAAAAATAAAGATAATTTTTTTTCTAGGTTAAAATGATGCACTTGCATTATGGGATATCCGTCAGTTATGAGGCATGGAAAGAAGCAAGAGAAGCTACAACTGCTAGTAAATTTGTAAGAAATGCATCAAGAGCAATTTGGACATTGCCTACTCTAATGAATAGAGCCATAGACGTTGATGTCTGCAAAATTAATCGTTTGCCAAATCGATCTCCAAGAAGGAGTTGCTCTCCAGTAAAAAAAGCTTGCTTACAAAGTGAGTTAACATTTAAATAATTTAGCATTTTTAATAATACATTTCAGGATTTTTTAATGTATTTATATATAGCTTTTATAATATTCTGTACTTTTAAAAGTAAATCTAATATTTTCTTATTGCAGAAATATATGGAACCTATGTCGAAAAGCATTATGTAGGAAAATTAAAGAATAAAGAAATTAATAAGTGGAAGTATTACTTAGGAGTATACATAAATTACTTGATTTCAAGCGAACTAAAAAAGATAAAAGGTATATATTTTTTAAAGACATAACAAAATAGAAATGAACTTTTTTTCTTTGTTCATTTAAAATATTTAAAAATTTTCAGAAGAAACAGAAATAAAGGAAGGAGCTCAATCTATAGCTTCAAGCAGCTCTTCCGAAAAAAGTGGTTCATCTTCAAGTGGTTCATCTTCGTCAAGTGATTCATCTTCATCTGAAGATTCATCCAAAGAAAATTAAAATTTTTTGCTATTTTTATACTATTACCTTACCTATTATTTTTATATTACTACCTTAGCTATTTTTATACCATTTTTGTACTTTTATAAACTTCAAATAATAAAATATAAAAGAATTATTCACTTACCTTATACAGTTTTTTATAAAAAGCTTGACCTTTATTTGTAATTATATTTTCCAAAAAATAATATTTTATTACGTAATTTTTTAAAATGATATAATTTTATTACGTAATTTTGCAAAAATTATATAATTTTTTTCGATAATTTTGTTATGTAGTAATTTGGCACAACTAATTAAGTATTTAAATATGCAATTTTTTAATGTAACTTTGTTCTATAATTTTGTTACTTGATTTTATCACATGATTTTTTACAACAGGGTGCAAGGTTTTAAAAAAACTTTGGTACAAGTATACACAATACCTTGCATGGATCATTCCTGAAGTATACATGCAAAGGTTGTAATAACTTTTCACAAATCACAAAGTCTCTGCAAGGTTTCAACGATGTTTCACGATATTTTTAAAAGGGATTTAATCCTTACAGAAAAGGATGCTGCAATATTTATGAAAAGATTTCCGTATTATTACGAGAAACCTTGTATAAACATCACCAGTAACCTTTTGAAAGGATTATGCGCGGACATACGAACATTTCAGCAATATGTTTTGTAAGATTTTGACGAGGTAACAAACCTTTCATGAAACCTCACAGATACCTCACAGAAACCTTTGATGCTATGTGGGTAGAGCGTCCTTCTCAATCGATTGAAGCGCGTGACCTCTTATTTTCTTTGTTTTCTCATCTACTTTGCAGAAAAAAATAGAGCGAGCTGATAAAAAATTAACCACACTTTGTGCCGCAAGAAACGTGTTGCCCATTTTTTGTTATATTTTGGCATTATTTAGACAGCCAAATCGATATCGAAATTTTGAGGTTTCAATTTCTAACCGGTCCCATTTTGTTCTTCTTGAAAAAACTTTTATTCTATTTTTTTTTTTTACAACTGTATTTTGATGCAATAGAAGCTAAGATACTTAAAGTTAAAGATACCACTATTTTGGAAAACAGCTAAATTCGACCCCTTATAACTTTTTTCTGCCTGAACCAAAATGGATGAACCTCACCAGAAAACTTCTTTGAATCTTCCCGAATAAGTATCAATCAAAATTAAGATGTTGTTTTTCCGTATTTTTGAGCAGTGATCTTTCTTTTAGTATCATTTTACGAGTTTTTTAGTACATTTATAAAAAAAATTTATTTTATTAAACATCAGTATTTGTTCGTACTAACGTAATCTTATTTTTCTTTTTTTCTTTTCTTAATGAATTCATTTAGAATACATATTATGAATAAGATTTTTATGTTGTATGTATGAAATATGATATATTCAAAAACAACAATTTCCATAATTTTGACTTTAAATTATAATTTATTCTATGCATCTATTAATGAAATTGATTTAAAATTTTGTTTCTATTTAGTAAACAGAAATTCAATTAAAATTAAGAATAAATTATTATTATTAAACATTCATTATAAATAGGTTGAAAGTTACAATTCTTATTTGACCGTACATTCTTAGCTTAGAAGTAAAAACTATACAGTATGAAATTAGGAAGAGTTCTTGAATGCACTACATAATAAAAATTGAATGGTTTTATTCGATGCGATTTTATTAAACCATTAACAATTTTATTTTCTTTTTGTATTCTGTTAAATGATTATATAACTTTAGCTAATTGCAGTTAGGTAAGTTCTTGACGTATTGATACTGAAAAATAAATTGTTAGGTTTCGTAGTATATTTACATTAAGGACTGTTATTACACTATTTAATTTAATAAATTAAAAAAAATAATTTAATTCTCGTACAAAAACTTAAAAGAAAGACATTTATAATTTAGGCTAATATAAAATTTTTAGCAAAAAATATCAAGCTAATTCCTGGAGATAAATTGTGTGTACAGTGTGCTGTAAAAGCTAATTCTGAAAGGCAGCTTATTTCTCCATAGCATATTGAATTACAACCTCATGAAAACGATTCAGAACCTATTGAAAGTAAATCAGATCAAATGGAATCCGGTGGCTCTGAATTTAGCCCTGGTAGTCAGTTACGCAAGAGACTAAGTCATATTTTTGATTACTTAGACTTGCCTCCACTTAAAAAAAATTTCACAGATGAACGCAATAAAATCCAAGCAATAAACTTAATTAATGAATTACAGGCAGAAATTAAAAAAAATGTTGAACATGCATTTAATGTTAATCTAGACGATTCTAATAAAACATATGAAATTCTTTTAAAGAAAAATAAAGATTTTGATCGAGTAATCCTAAATTTGAAAAAACTATTTAAGCAAAAAATAAAAATCACAGACAAAATTCAAGTGCTGATACTTCTACCAAGTGATTGGAATTTAGTAGATATAAAAAAGTACTTTAGGTGCACTCGATACATGTTTGATCAGCTTCAGAATTGGAGAGAGAATCAAAGTGCGTAACATTATTTATTAATTTTAGAATAATTATTTTAAAATTTTTTAAAAAATGTTCTAAAAAAACTCGTAAAATGACACTAAAAGAAAGATCACTGCTCAAAAATACGGAAAAACAACATCGTAATTTTGATTGATACTTATTCGGGAAGGTTCAAAGAAGTTTTCTGGTAAGTTTCATCCATTTTGGTTCAGGCAGAAAAAAGTTATAAGGGGTCGAATTTATAGCTGTTGAATCCTCGAATTTTTCCGCGTTAATTGATACTAATTGACCCTAATTAATTAGATCTTTTATACACGATTTAAGAGAATAGATTCAACAAACATGTTATTATTTAATAATTAAAAAATTGAAACCATAAAAACAGAATTTCGAGCTAATAGGGGATATCTACGTTCATACTTTGAATAATAAATAGCTATAAAGGGCACTTATATTATATTAATTGAGCAACAATAAATAAAATTTAATTTAAATTATACAATAATGTAATTTAAACAATTTAGATTAGAATTAAACAAAAATACAATTTTTCTTAAACATTAAATTTTGTTTAGCACAATAAATTTAAAGAAACAATATCTTTGACATAATCTTGTTTTGTAATTTTTAATTAATAATTATCAAGTAATTTTAACATAATTCAAAAACTAAAATATTCAAAGATTAATATCTCACGATCTAAATATGCCGCGAAATTATTATTAAGAAAACTGTAAAAGAAAGGCAAGGCCGAGAAAATTATTTCACTTATCAGGAAAGCTACCCCTCTTGCACTTCTTAAAGAAGGACAGCATGCTTTTTCCCATAAGGCCCATGCATAAGCTTGCCCTACAAATATGGGTGCAAAGCTCCTCTCGCTCTCATTTCTCGCTACTTGTTAGTCGAATCTACTCCTTCCAAAACACTTAATTCCCTCTAACTTAAAATCCTTGCGTAAGAAAATATCTCCGAGAATTTTAAAACTGCCTGCTCGAGCTCATACTTCCAATCCAAAGAAAAAGCAAGCAAGTCCAGGAGTGTAAAAAGAAAGTGAGTATAATAAACTTTGATTAAACTAGAGTTCCTTAGTTGAATTATTTTTTTATCAAGCATGGTGAACACATGTTTGTTTACCCTAAATAGTGTGGTGGACGCCCACTATTAAATTTTATTTAGATTATTTTTATAAGCAAGGTAAAAGCCTTATAAAATATATTCGTTTTTGTGTTTACTCTAAGCAAGGTTAAAGCCTGCTTAGTTTAAAGTCAATTGAATAGTTAATTTTTATTATTATTATTTTATTAACTAACAAGGAAACTTCCCGAGGTATCCTCCTCCGATTTTCCTGAATTTTTGATATGTTGTAGAGGATCGAAAAATAAGAGACGTATTTTTTTTTATCGGCCCAATCCAATATTAAGGGGGTGAAAACCGTCCTTAAAATTTACCCCCTGAAACGGTTTTTTTTAATATCCTAAGTTCTAATTGATGTTTTGGAATGAAACAAAATGGAAAATACTTCTCTTTGAATGATGAAATTAGCAAGCATATTTTGGTCCACGGGGGTTGCAACCCTTACTTCTATTCTAGAAAAACCTTATTTTTTAAACTATTTTTGTATATAATATTTGCAATACAATTAATTAATTATTATAAAAAGCATTTTTGAGCTTAAAATAAAAAATTAAAGTTCACACGTTTCAGTGTTTTTGTAATTAAAAGCGTTATCGGGGGTAAACGTATGCTAGACCGGGGGTGATGCTAGATACGAAACTCACCTTCTGGGAACAAATTTGGAGGTCCGCGGACAAGGCGGCGGTGGTGGTGGCCTCCCTTTGCAGTGTCATGTTCAACGTCGGTCGACTACGTCCCTGCATCAGGCGGTTGCTACTACGGTACGAGATGTACCGAAAGCGCATGGCGGTGGTACAACGGAGATGCGCCCTTCGTGTTGCGAGTTCGTATTGCACGGTCTCGGAAGCGGCTTCCCTAGTGGTCGCGGGGGTCATCCCCATAGACCTTTTAGCCCAGGAGCGGAAGTTCATCCACCAAATAAAGGGGACTCTTAGACAAGCGGAAGCCAAAAAGCGGTCCAGAGAGCAATCCGTGGCCTGCTGGCAGGACCGGTGGAACCAGGAATCGCGCGGAAGATAGACTGCCAGGCTGATAAGCCAGGTGCGCCCGCGGATCTGTCGGCAGCACGGAGAAGTAAATTACTACCTTACCCAGCTGCTGACTGACCACGGGTACTTCCGCGCGTACCTCTATAGGATGAGGAAGGTGGTGGACCACAGCTGTATATACTGTGGGTTCGCCAAAGACGACGTCCACCACACGTTCTTTGTATGCGAGTGGTGGCAAGAGGAGAGGAGCGGACTAGAGGAAGATGTCGGAAGAGTAACCCCGGAAGACATCGTCCCGGTCATGCTCGCCAGCATCGAGAACTGGGGGAGGGTTGCCAACTTCGCCGAGGACATCCTGAAGCGAAAGAAGGCGGACCTCCCCTGAGGTAAGCAGGAAATTTAATTAAGTAGAGTGCCCCGATGGCAATCACCCTGGTCCCCTCCCCGAAGTAACCAGGTTCATGAAGGTAAACAATTGTGATATACTATTGAAGATTTTAATTTTAATACATGTCGATGCAATTTTATTAGTTGTAAGTGAAATCAAGTTTTAAACAACTTGAAATAGCTCGAAAAATGTGAATAGCCTGAAAAGGGTTTTTAGGTTGAAACGTTTTCAATTTTTCTAAATGTATTAATGCTAAAAATTCATTAGTATTGTGTTAAAGTTTTAAAAAAAACTGGTAATAGTTTTAAGATAGTTTTAAAAAACATTTTTTACAAAAAAGTATTTGTAAAACACAATGATAATGTACGACTTAAATAATTTGAAATAAATTAATAAACAAAAATAATTTAATTAAGATGCACATCCATTTTATTTGTACGTATTTTTACTATTAATAGATAAGTCAATTGTTTTTTAAACAAAGTTTGAAATCTTTCTGTAAGTATTTTATTGTAGCTCTGTATGAAAAAGAAAGGAGTAAATGACGTATTCGAATGTTCCGCGATTGGTGGCGCCATTAAATATGTGCAAAAGTAAATGTGATGGCCAAAACTGGAACTAAAACTTTCTGTGTATCTACGCCCTGAAATTCGCTACACGGTGTCAATCGAGCATTTTGTCCGACAACCCTGCTTTCTATTTCTACTTTCAATATTTCTATTGTATCTGAAAGAATTGCCAATTGGTTCTTGCTTAAGAGTTATTTGTTTTATTTTGATATATTAATATCAAATTAGCTCTAGCATAAATATCTTCATTGTTATTTATCGGTAAGCTATCTATTTTGTATTGACAGACTAAAATTGTATTAATAGCTATTTTCTATTTAGTTGATTTACATCTTTTTTACTTTTCAGCTTCAGACTTTTCTCGAAAGTCTAAAAGTTGGACTGCATTAAAGATTTAAGTAAATAGCTTGCAGCTTTCAATCTTCTTGGATTACAAATCAAACTTTAATTGGTATGTATTTGTATTATGAACAAATTATAAACGTTTGCACCATTTTCTTACTTTTGATCTTTCATATTAAAAAGTTATCCGTATTGAAAATTTTCAGAAGGATATCCACGTGGATCGAGATGGATTCTACGTGGATTTCAGCATTTTGGCCTGGATATCTACGCGGATTTGTCTACCATCCACGTGGATTTTGACGCATCCACGTGGATTTTGTCGCATCCACGTGGATTTTGACGCATCCACGTGGATTTTGTCGCATCCACGTGGATTTTGGCCTGGGTATCTACGCGGAT